>JBAIZZ010000322.1:660437-679671 GCA_037355905.1 Heliconius aoede | reverse complement strand
ACCAGACACAATATGTCTGAGGGACTCCCCAGGTCGATGACACGCCCGGCAGATATCAATAGTGCCATCTATCATAAAGATTATTATTATTATTATTATTATTCCATATAGATAATTCCCGTACAACAGGGTAAACGTAAAACACAGAAAGAACCTAGTAGCATACTATTTTCTCTTTTTTATAATATGACATCCAACAAGACGTCAAATATTTAATATTTTCATTTCTTGGTAATGAGTTCCACCACTTAATACACTATGCCTCAAAAAATCAGCAGAAAGTGGAAAAGGGCAGTGTCTTAACGAGGAACAGAGTGTCTTGACAGTCCTCACAACAATCCAACAAAAAAGTAAATTTAAGCAATACAAACTCACGCCACTATGAAATTTTGAAGAAATTAGCAAATATGGAAATTATAATATAATTCATTTTTCCTAATAGGAATCGAACCTACAATCGTTGAGCTCAAGCTTGTCAATATAATCTACCATAAACAGGCATATTTATTAATATAACCAATGGCCTATAAATAAAAAATCTATTTTCATATTTTATAAAAACACATTTCAAATGCTAAAAATACCAAGTTTTATACAAAAATTTGCGAGCACGTACATTCATTTTATACCACTTGTTTAAAATGACACATAATTAATTTGTATGATATAAAAGTCAGGTGGTTTTAAGCATAAATAGGTGATTTAATTTACTTATCTTGCGAGAAGCAAGTTATCTACATATACACATACAAATTCAAGAAAAATAAATCTGCCTCAAACACGAGTATATCTAAGCAAATTCATATATATATATAATTTATGAATTTGATAAATTAACGTAATTACTCTCTTCATTACGAAACGTACCCACATTGTTTGTGTCTTCAGTCGTTTGATGTATGTTATTTGACGTTTAAAAAATGAAGTGATACAAAATAGCTACTACCCAACATGCAATACCTCGGGGTTTCGAAAGAAAATGGAGAATGGACGAATCTTAACATTAGCTTCCCTGTGAAAGTGTCCCTCTGCCTAACCATCTATATGTGTTATACGATGTGAACCTAAAAAAAATGGAGAAATTTATGAAATGTTGTTAAAACTTAGTGGAAGTTTTGTTATACGTAAAAAACACATAAAATAATATATATATATTCTTACGCTGAAGGCAGAAGAAACCTAGCGTCATAATATTTCAAACTTTTAAATATTTGTTTATAAAAAACATCTTGTGCGTCACAAAATAAATATTTAAATGACGAAACGTAACAATTTGTCTCATCTATTTTTGACCAAGAAATAAAATATCGCTAATAAGCCAACATTTTTCCCTGAATCCATCGACTTAGGACTTATTAAGCTTATCAGCTAAATAAACGCTTGCACGATTATTTAGCGGAGCCATCAGAGTCGAACCCACAACCGTCGCGCTTACGAGCGTCACCCTTGACCACTGCGCCACGATGGCCTCTAATATCTATCATTTTTTAATATATGTAATCGTAAAACTGTTTAAAACCAATATAATAACACTATGATAAATTTAAAGTTCATTTAAAGTGGGAATGCTAGGTTATGAGAGACGTGGGCGTAGCACCTAGTTCGTGTCTTGTTGAAATTATATTCATATTTGAACCTCTTGGACATCCTCCAAGCGCTCTACACCACTAAAATAGTTTGCTTTTTACCAGGATAAGCGCAGAAAACACATGGGAATCTAGTGTTAAAATATTCCGTTCCTATTTAGACACTTCTATTCCCCGCTTTACCTTTGAGTTTCGTAACGCAATGCTTTCAAATTTGACGGTAAGTAGGAATGCATTAGATTTCAACGATTTTTTTGTCGCTTCACGTTTTCCCCGCAATACAGATGTTTGCGATATACAGCGTAATATTAAAGAAATAAAAAAAAATAACTTACGAAGAATAAACAAATATTGTATAAAAAAGACTAAAGCAACCGGGGAACGTTTGAAAGAGGGTGTGAAGATCAACCAAGGCCTCTTGGCACTAGGCAATGTGATATCAGCACTCGGAGACGGGACAAGTAGACACTTTGTTAGTTATAGAGACAGCAATTTAAAATTATTCATCTAATTGTAGTAGAAAGTTTGTTCTGTCTTATGTTTCTGTGTAATTTAAATTAAATTATTTGGTGCACGTTTTTCCGGTTAAATAGTTAAATACTGTGGTACTAGACGTCAGAGTAACGAATTTTTCTCTCTAATTACTCGGTGTCAGAGCGATTGTGCAGGAAATGCTCTTGCACCGGACGGAGTCTGCGACGTTCATTAATGAGATCCTTCTAATTGCAATTTCCCTGAATAAAAACCGAGTCTCGTTATATACCAACCGCCTTAATGGTGACGATCATTTAAATCCTTTGTCCTGTTTAGCTGTATCGCTTTTAATTACAAATTCATTTCGTTGGCGTTTTAGATTTATTTTATCATCGTTTTAGCATTTTTAAACCTTAACAAATGTATTTTATATAAATTAAGTATTTTACCATTAATAAAGAATTAACAAATTCAATTATTATAAAATTTGTATAATTTCTCTTCAGATGTAAACAAGGTAAAAACTTAGGCATTGTTCTCAATACCTATTATTAATCAAAATCGTAATGAATAAAATTAAGTAAATAGATTTTATCCGCTTTAATTCAATATATTTAACACTGTAGAACCTTCTATTTAACATATTGAAATTACAAAACTATGAATAGAAGGATGGTAGAGAGCATATTTCCTGTAGATAAAATTTCCTATTTCCTATTACATCACCCCCGAGGAGTCATCATGCTTTTTACATGACTCTTGTCTGTTGTTGTCTCGAAAGTCAACAAAGGCCTATCCCTCCCTCTCTTTCTGCTCACTCTGTACAATTTATATTTTAGACGTCGAGTCGTTTAATTTGTTTGTTCTTTTTTATCTTTGCAGGCATTACAGAAAGCTCAGAGATATTGCGCTTTTGGTGGTAAAATTTAAACTTAAATCTGAAATATACTACATAAAATTATTTTTTTGTATGCTACATACATATGTTAATTATCTACATTTAATATTAGTATTGTTCCGTCTAAAAATTTTTTTTTAACTTTTTAAAAGTAAAATTTTTAACGAATTTAAATACTTTACTTAAATGTAATATTAACAACCTAACTTTTGTATAACCTAGAATCACTAGATTATTTCTATCGCTGTAGAATAACATTTATGACAATAAACACTAGCGCAATGTAAAAGTAGGTAAGTAAAGCGTATACTTTGTGGCATAAGAATATTTGCTTAGTGAAAAAAGAAATGATATTATTGGGCATTTATTCATATAATAATAAAAAACTAAATAATATATATATATATGAATCTGTTCATAAATAAAAATGTTATATCCTCTAAAGAAACTATGGAACAAAAAACATAATCTTACGTTTTTTTAGGTGATAATGATAATTGTTTATTATAAATACATTCATAAACACTGTATTAAATTTAAAAATAAATTAAATTATTAAAAAGACTTATCCAATCACATATGTTTTATAAATTAAAAGATAATACATTGTAAAATTCTTGCCTGTTCCATCTATTTTTGAAATCGTAAATACTTAAATTTAAATTTTGTAGGATTAGAAATCTTGATAAGGACGTATGGCTTATTGGTGAAAGCGATTAGACGGCTTGCGATTGACGCAGTGATAATAGAAAATCAATTATTGTTAATGGAATATATAATAATTATGTTAATTTTATTCTTTAAAAAAACACCACCGTTTGATAAACTTGTAAAAATGATATTTAATTTTGCGTTCATTATAAATATTCGTATAGGTCGTCCGAGTCCGGTAATTAACTGATAATATTTAACCTCTATCATCCAAATATTGTTCTCCGTAGGAACAATAACACTATCACAAGTTATTTATAAAGCCGATTTTTATGAGTGATAAACTAATTAGACGTAATGTATGTAAATTAAGTTATAATTAAAAATTAAGTCAGCGTCACTGTGTATCCCGCACGCAGGGTAGGTAGAAGAAGGAACGTAGTGTTAACATACTCGGTTCCCCACTTTTCGCTGAATTTTTCTAACAGAAGCGCACGAAGGGTTAAATAGTGGTTCCGTACGAACACGTCTCATATTCGGCCATTAGCATAGCGGGAAGGTTACATTAACATAAAACTCCAACCTTCTTTATTCTTCTTAATTTTTCTTTTCTTCGAGCTAGATCGAACCCACGACCGTTTTCGAGCGATTTACGTTAGAAAAGACGTAGTGAGTTACGCGCGTATTACGCAATGTTCGAAACTTCGTCTCTATGTCCCCGACTCAACCTGAGTTGTTATTATGCTTTATTATATTTGTTTTTATTCTTTTTCATATAAAAACATCCTTTATCGTCACATCGTAAAGTATTTGTTTCAACAGAGATGGGAGGGAGAGGCAAAGGGTAGGGAGCTCTATCGATACTTCCCGGACGTGTCGGCTCGTCTCAACGCTGCGTGGGTCGAGCCTGACTATGAATGCTCTCAGATGCTGACAGAAAAAAAATGTTTAGATTATGTTAATCTCGTAAAAATTATTAAAATATTCAGTTAATTCAAAAAGGTTAAGTTCTATTTTACAGTAAGTATTCATTATTTATTTAGTAATCGTGATATTTGAAATAAAGTTAAAACGTTAAAACTACTATAAATCTAACCAAATCCTTAGTAACTTAATTTCTACTTTACAAGACTTTCTTTTAGAATATTATTTTATTTTTTATTATTTATTAAACTCTTTGTTTTATATGAAATGAAGTATACGTGTTTTATTATATTCTGTTGGTATTTATATAAATTAATATATTACTCCCATAATAATAAATAATAATTTTAAATGGATTGTGCATTGTTTCTAAAAACACAAAATTATGGCAAAATATCCCATTGATGAAACATCAATAAACACCATCAAAGCAACATAAATACAAGCTGAATCACTTCACCCAAAAAATCTGAACTATCATTATTTAGCGAATAAAAACTGACTTTTAAGCTTAATTTTCTCCATCTACCGTCTAATAAATTCAAACTCTAAATGTTCGGCGAAAAAGGAGTGTCTTAAAAGTAGGGTAGGCAGAGGGATAAGTTCCCTCTGCCTACCCTTGCTATGTGTAGGATACAGTGCGACGCTAAAAAATATGTTTCCTTAAAATAGGTATAGGTTATGCAACGACGTAATTGTATATTCATCTATTTCCGTTTATTCTACGGGAAATTATATTAATCACGTCTATATTATGATTTATAAATAGAGTAAATATCCAGTCAGTCATACACACTATAACAATGTATTACTTTATTTAAATAGAATGGGAAATTTTCTATGTTTGTTTTTGTGATGTTTGTGGGTTCAATTCCCACTCTGGACAATTATTATATTTACTGATGCTTAATGTTACATTTATGAAAAAAAAAATAAGAAAAGTCTGTAAGTGATATAAATTTTCGTACTTATTACTAGCTGCCTTTATGTTACAAACGTTACCAGCAGTAATGCTATTAAAAGTAGATGAAGCAAGAAAAAGTAGTTATTTTACCAAGTATAAAGAACTGTCACAGACATTTATGGTATATCGAAATGAAGCGTTAGATAATTTTTATATTTTTATTAATAGAGTGTTCGGGCAAATTGTATATTATAGATTTTAAATCGTGTTAAATAAGCTGTAGTTATGCCTATGTATGACGCTGGCGGAGGAAAAGATAAGCATTTTTCGATTCATTGCGACAATTTAAAAAAATACAAATATCAATGTTATGTATGTGACGCGGTAAAGAATCAAATATTCATATGTGAACAAAAATATATAATAAAGAATTAGATGATAGCGACAGCTAGTGTCTGGCCCAAGCGTGTTCGTTAACGGTTCAATTCCCACCAGGGAGAATGAATTATTATTTAATAATATTAAATGGAAAGTGGGGAACAGAGTATCTTATATACTATACGTAATCAATCATAAAAGTAACAAAATTAAAGCATAAAAGTTCAACAAGCTAAGAACTAGAATAAAAACCTGATAAACGCTTCACCCAAGCTATGTATATTATTAAATAATAATACAATTTCAACTTATCATATATTTTGCATAATTAAAACATTTTTTTTTTGTTTAAATAAACATAGTAATAAATACAGACACCCCTTTCTTCATATGTATGAGGATAACCAAATATTCAACTATCTGTACGCTTAACTATAATTATAACGCTGTCGTTGATAGATAGATTTTTTATTGTATTCAAGAGAACCTTAATTGTTATTTGAACAATTATCGTTTGCTTGAAGTTCAACTGTTGGTAGAGAGTTCAGTTTATAGTTTAACCTTTTTGCAAGCAACGGAGCGTGGTGTTGCACTGACTGGGCTCCCTCTGCCTACCCAGCGGGATACAGCTTGAAGTAGAAATAGAATTTTTTCAGTGTTGATTCATTGTTTTTCAAGTCCATTTTTTTAAATTTTATCTAAATATATGAATACCCACGTCAGTATTAATGAAAAAGATAATAATTTTAATTTCTTTTTAATCATTAATATGTAGGTTTATGTAATATTTTTTTAAATAGAAAAGAAACTGTTACTATAGAATAAAACTGTATAATAATATTAATTAAGCAATAATAAATGTAAATTGTTATTTAAATGAATTCTTTCATTTTTCTCAAAAAGAAGAATATTTGATTTTTTTGAGCCTCGATCAAAAAGCCATCTCGAGTTGCGGCACAAACTGCAAATGCGACTGTTCCTGTCTGCCAGAACAACTCTTAACAAAGTTAAAAAATAATTGAAATATACCCAACCAGTCGCGTTTACAGTCACACCTTGTGCTCCTGCGCCACGACTGGGCTCAGCATAATTTAAATGCGTGGGTTCTAAATTAATGGACGAAATTTCTGACAATGTGTCGCATTCGTTGTAGTCGCCCACGAAATAAAGACAAAAAAATGCATCAATTGTATGTCATTTCTGCACAGATTCGATTGTTATTAAAGATAGTCGAAATTAAAAAAAAATATGTCTCCTGTTGAATTAAGTCATTTAAAAAATAATTTTTAACTAGTAATCTGGCTTGACATAACTTGACAGTAATTTTGCTCATTGCTCGAGGGCTGTGGAATGAGAAACTGATTTAAATTTCTATTTTCATTTCTTTGCCTCCAGAATTCGGTGGGGATTATTCGGCACTTAAAGAGAAAAATATACGAGTATTATTATTATTTAAATAATAATATGGCAAATTAGAAAAAAAGAGCGACTTAGAAGCAGAGGGAAAAAAATATTCTCAGTATGTATATTTAAGGCCTTTATTTCGTTACATACAAAAATACTTATGAAATAATATAAAATGAAACAGCTCTCAAGTTAGAATGGACTGAGTCCGGGCGAAGTAGCATCTTACGTTCATATTATTCGCATTGCAAAGTGCAGCGTTGAGTTCCGCTACTGAACAGGCGCAATGCCTCTAGAATTTGGCGGAAAGTGGGGAACGGAGTGTCTTAACAATAAGTTAAGCAAGTACATATTCATTTACAAAAAAATACTTTACCAGTAAAAAAATGCTTATAAATAAGCTGAAGTATAGAACCTTAACTAACCGTTTCCGGAATATGTACACAAATACATACATAGATAAACCTGTATATAAATATAGATATGTCTAACAAATTGAGAACGCTTTAATAATTTTCCTGTGATAATAATTATTTAATTTTTATTTTAATTTTAAAATATCATTGCTATGTACAACATTAAAGATTATTTATCTGTTAAATTTTTAAGAATATCATTAATAAATGTATTAAGATTGCTTGTATTATTTGCCCCTGTCCATGATTATAAAAAATATATACATTTGTGTTGTATATAGCATTTAATATATAATTAGAGTTGCTATAAAAGTAATTAAAATTATATAAAAGCAAATTTGAATTGCGTGTTGCAAGCAAATGTGGTGCCAGCACTGAGACTTGGCTATAAGTTCAATAATGTTTCAAAAATATAATAATACTGTAATGTATTTATAATATTTTTATTGTTGTTTTTAGATTAAGCTTCCCATTAAAAATTAGATCGAGGTCATACAAATATCATTCAAAATTGAACAGAAGGTCACTTAATACAATAATTACTTCAAGGAATAAAATGATATCAGAGTTTAGTCACTAAGAATATCTGGGTTTGTTTTCCTTCGATATATTGAAAGATGTAATATTTTCATTCATTTCTTTGCTTTGGTGTAGAGGTAAATCCGTCATGCAATGCTTCCAGAATTCAGCGGAAAGTGGGAAGTGAAGTATCTTAACGGGCTGCCTCTGCCTACCCTGCTCCACACAGGATACAGCGTGAAGCTGAAAAAAAATCTCATATTGTTATTTACATACGAAATATAAAAATACATAATACAATATTAGCAATATTTAGCACACGAATTGGCTGAACACTATGTTCTCTCTAACTTACCTGCTATATCCGGAAAACAGCAAATTATAGTCTTTTACAAAGTAGACTTAATCGTCAGTTAAATTTATGAAATGAGATCCAGAGCAAACTCTTTTCATCCAATTGAAAAAAAAGAAAAAAGATAAATGTGTCACTGAAGACATATAAGTGCCGGCGCACAGTGGTTCCAAACGCCGAAAAGCTGGCCAAAATTACCAAAAATGAAGTTACTAGATTTAGAACTTTTAAATGTACGATTTGGTAGGTTGGTACCTGTAGTTTAAGAACGCACGGTCACTAAGGCCCACACTACGCACGTGTCGGCAGTGTGGCGTCCTAAAGTGAACGTCTGTATACGTCGATTTCACGAGTACCTCGACTTGAACGGCTAATTTCAGTGTTCAAGTGTAAGTTTTCGATAGAAACGTGATTTGTTTCGTGGAAAGGACGGTCTGAGGTAAGTGTAACATGTATTGTTTGTAACAAAAAGTTCAAGTCTATTGTTTATATGACGTTGTTTGTCAAACATAACCTCGCTTCGATTTTGAGCTACTTTTACTTTTCCAATATCTCGGGATTCCCACGCGTTCCCGGGCTGAAACAAATTGCAACCTAGGAGAAAATTATCATACGTATAACTTTTGCCCGAACTTGCCCGATTTTGAGAAAAAAAAAAATAAAAATCACTGAAATATCGACTGAAAATCCCGCAAATCTCTTGGGCAAACATGTTCAGTATATGACGAAATGAAAAAAAATTTATCCGCCATCTTGTTTTTGACTTACTATAGCATATTTTGAAAAAAGTAACGTTAAAATCGGATTCAGTGACCTCTAAAACCCTAAAATTCATCGTTTTACACTACTTCAAGTCATAATTTAATTTTATTTGGTCCGCCATCTTGTTTTTGACTTCCTAACCTATTTTTTTAAAAAATAAACGTCAGATATAGATTCAGCGACCTCAAAAACCCTTAAATGAATTATTTTCTACTACTTTAAATGATTATTGAATTTCATTTGGTCCGCCATCTTGTTTTTGACTTTCTAACCTACTTTTTTAAAAAAATAACATCAGATTCCGATTCAGCGACCTCGAAAACATATAAATCAACACAAACTTATGCTTCTTTGTGTTTTTATAATTTTGGCCAGGTTTTCGGCATTTGGAACCACTGTGCGGCGGTGATATTTTAAGAACAGAAATGAAATGAAAGTAAAGTACTAACCCCAAAAAAATTAAAAATATTAAATGTAACGTGTGTTTGTTCATCACATTTTATATATCCCGCATATAGCAGGGTAGACGCTGCATTCCATACTTTCCGCCGAATTTTTGGTAAATTTTATATTTTATTGTATAGCAGCTCCTGAGGATCTTCAACTTCTCTGGAGTGAACATATACATGCTGTTGAAGGTCTGCCTGTTGCCGGTTTGGTAATTGTCTCTTTACCGTATTATTTTCGCCTTGTCCTTTTCTTGCGTTACTGGCCGAATATAAAATCTCGGCAATAGTAGGCCCCCGGGATCTATTTACATACCAATAAAACCAAATTATCAACAAATATTAAAATCGAAATATTTGAAATTATTTCATTTCGCCCCTGATATTGTGATTAAATATATTTTCAGCGTTTGACGGCCACCGACACTCACATTTCAACGGAAACAAAGATGTTATAAAAATTAATTAATGAAAAAAAAATTCTCGATTTTTCGCAAAAGGTACAGACAGAGGGTGGAACTCCACGCACTGCTTTGTCTACTGGAGAATAGAAATTAAAAAATATTTTATTAATTTCTCGCTGTATCCCGTACATAGCATGGCAGAGAGATACTGGGAAGCTAGTGCTTAGACACTCCGTTTCTATTAAGAAACTTCCGTTTTCTGCCGAATTCTCGAGGCATCACAAAGCTCTCCGTAATTTTTATTTTTGTTAGAAAGAAATCATGTGTATATAATATAGTAACAATTACATACATATTTAACGAACACTTACCCCCACTATACTATACTATACCCCGACTATATGTACTTCATATCGGAAGTTCTGATTTTATAAACAGATTTTATACTTGGAACATAATTTTATTTTTCATAATATTTTTTAACTTTTTACATCTATATTAGTTGTGTTTACACTGAGGGCAGTAACGCCGATCATTTCTTCGCTTTGGGGAAAAATGCAGCGTTGAGTTCCGCCAATGAACGCGCAATGCTTCTAGAATTCGAATATTTAAGTATACAATAAAAAAATATTTTGTAAGTTAAATTCAACACCGTTACTTATTACACAGCTATGTTAATTTTCTCATAACATCGATCATAATATATATGTAAATAAATGTTAAATATTATTATATGATTCTTTAAACAAACTAATTTTTTCTCATCTCGAGCCTTTTTCGATTATTCCACAGATAGTAAATATTTTATAATGTGTTCAAAGATTTTTTTTTATCTGTGAATTTAAACAAGTTGGGTAGATAATTTCAACGAACGATTGTTGATTGCAGTCATTATTCATTTCTAAAATAATTTAAAATGTTGATATTTCTTTTTTTTTCGATTCGCTCGTTACCTAGTGAAGGCTTTTAGGGGCAGTGATTCAGGGCCTTGCTGTAAGTCCGACGGTTGTGAGTTTATTACTCGTCCGGGGGAATGATTACATTTAAATTGTTTTTATTTCCTCGCTTTAGGAAGCAAAACAAGAGAGTTCTGACGCTCTACACCCATAACATATTAAATAAGTAAATCCCGCGAGAAGGAATGGCCATACTGACGTGTTATGAATTTATGCAAGTTGTTAAACAGATAATTAAAAATATTTTGGTATACGGTGACTTCACATATTATTTTTATTTAAACGAAATCTAACTATCAACGAGATTTATATCCAAGAGATGAGGATTTAGACCGAGTTTATTCCAGCATTCAATTACAAACTATAATTGTCAACAATTTGCATTCTCATTTGCCGCCACCTATATATGCGTACAATCAAGATTTTTTGCCGATAATTTAAGTAGACAAATATTGTGGCAGTCGACACGTAAAAATAAACCCTGATCAAGATATAGATTTCGATGAATATTTCTTAATATTTATTTTATTGCTTACTGCATTTTTTTAAGTATAAAATTTAATTATTTATATTAGTAACTCTATTTTTATATAAGATTTTCGTGAGAAAATTATACATTTAATATTTTCATTTCTTCGCTTTGGTATCGAGGCAAAAAGCGCGGATGAGGATGATGTCGGCCACTCAACACGCAATGCTGCCAGAATTTGATGGAAAATAGGAGGCGGAGTGTTTGAGTATCGCAAATTTTAGCAGTCTGCGATCACGAAAGCGTCTTGAGCGGCCATTCATTGCTGAAAACGCGCGCGACACTCAATCGGTGACCGGCCAAAACTTCATATATTGTACGTGAATCAGGCCAGATATGTACGCTGTGGATAGAAAAAGAGACACAATTGTAATGGATAGGATATGGATTCAAATGTAAAATTTACCTCTCTTTACCTTCTCAGCTACTACTACTAAGAATTATTAGTAAAGTACCCAATTTCTTACGTTATTTGCTTTATTATTTATAGCAAATATCTATATAATATATCTATGCAATAAAAAAACAATTGGATATTAAAAAAAAAACTATTTTCCAAAAATAGTTTGTTTTACCATTAAATTTTACTAGTAGCCAATATTATATTATGAATCAGTATATAGTAAGTTTGAATCCGCAGTTTAACGGTTCACGAGACGTGTTCATTCATCTATCTATCAACGGGAGTGCGCGAGCGCAACCGCGCGACGATTGATCTACGTTGAGCAAATATAAATATCCTTATTATAGTAGGTAGAGGTACAAATATTTCAAAGCTATAAAATTTGAATGCTAAGATTTGCCAAATGTATCCAATTTGAATACTTGAATAATATTTTTTCCATATAAATCGAATGGTAACATTTCATACAATATAAATGCATATGCCTGCGATCTTAACTTAGTTATCACTTTGACCTACGAGTCTTAAATTAAAATATAGAAAATTCGTTTCGCTCTGCCTATGAACTATGAACAATGTGGAAATCTAAACTGGGACTATGGAATGGAATTTAAATGGATTGGCTACTGGGCTATTGCCCTACCTGTGCGCGGAGTGCGGCACGAAGTTCAAAAACAACTCCGACCTTCCCCAGCACCTGAAGCGACACTCCGGTATCAAGCCCTTTGCCTGTGCGCTTTGTCCGCAGACGTTTTGACGCGCGCGTGGCCACGCACGTGATGCAGCGCTGCGTGCTTGGCGCGTTGCGGCACACGACGCGGGTGCTGGTCGCGCACGCGCCGACACACCTGGCGCGCGCGCACCGCGTGCTGGTACCCCAGAAACCCCAGAAATATTACTACGTACTCTAAATACGCTATAATGCAGATGACGGGCATACAAAACCTTCTGTATTCAATTCTCACAATTGTGACTATAAAATAAAAGACGACATTGAATTTGAACTTCGCGTGCCATATGTAGAATGAAATATACGGATCGGGCATGACAGCATCAAGTTAAGATATATACTATAATTATCATAATAACCTCGCAACCATAAATTATGAGAAATAAATGAATAATTTTGCCGCAGTGTCGTGACGCAGCGGTGGAACGTCACTGAGTGCACCATTTTCTCACCCGATTCATTTTTCCACCGAGCATATAAGCAATATCTAAAAACAAGAATTTATTCTTAAAAAACGTTGCAAATTAACAATCAAGTTGCAATATCTCGTAGTGTTACGACACTCAACACACAATACTTCGAGTATTCGGCGGAAGGTGGGGTATTCCCCATAGTTGAATGGGAATAGTGTATCTTGGACACTGGGTTCCTTTTAAGTGGGTTATGCCCCTGCTATGTGTGGGCTATAATATTAAGCTTAAAAATTACAAAATGTGTACGAGATATATGTATCTCGTACACATTTATATATACATGTTATAGCAGGGTAGGCAGAGGGGAACCTGAGAATCCTATATTAAGACACTTAGTTATCTATTTAAGAAATAGTTTTTATTTAATATATTTATAATTATATTGAAGGCCTCACACACGCTGCCTGATGACATTAATAAAAATATTTTTTATTTTGTTAAAAACACACGCAATGATTAGTTAAATTAGCAATTGACCGGTCATTTTTCTTAGTATACAAGTTTCTATTAACCATAAACCATAGAATCTGAATAGGTTCTTATCACGGTTAGGCTCTTTCCAATTAGGTCAAATATTCAAAAATATTCAAGGACGCCACTAATCACTCAAGCGAAGGTTTCGCGTTCACCTGTGGTGCCAAGTTAGTGTCCAAAATGGCGGCGGTGTAGCACAGGAGACGGCACACAGGCGAAAGACCATACGAATGTCAGGATTGTGGAGAAAAGTTTATATCTTCAGCTCGTAGAACGGAGCATGCCAAGCGAAGACATAATAAAGGCACCCGCTAAAATTCAATATTATTAATTACATACATTTGTAATTAATAATATTTCTTTGTAAATATTACTATTAAAAGTAATTGAGATAGGTAAGCGCCTTTCAAAAAGTAAATATCTAAACAAAATATTATAAAATGATTCATAGACGCGAGTATCGTGTTAAAATCAATTAGAGAAACGTATTGAATTTGCTCTAGGCCCGCGTGGAAGGCCACCACGGCCCGCGCTCGGAGGACGGCCTCGCAGCGCTCCAACTCGGTCACGTTGGGGTGCGCCACGGGCAGGGACCAAAGGAAACGCGCCAGGCGCTCCACGTCGCCGCTCTCCTCGAGCGTCTCGCAGACGGTGGCGACCTGCGCGGCGCTGAAGGAGAGCGTCGGCAGCGGCAGCAGGGGCGTCGGCGCGGCCAGCTCGATGGCAGCCAGCGAGAGAGGCGCGGGCGGGTCGGCGCAGGCTGCGGGCTCGGCCGCAGGCCCGCGCGAGTGCAGCGCCGCCGTCGTGGACTCGTCCCAGGAGCCCACCAATCGGTGCGAGTGTACGCGCCGGAGTCGCGCGCCGTATGACCGGCCGGCGGCGCGCGCGAGAGCGGGGCGTAGTCGCGCCTCGGCCGATTGGCTATCGGTTACGGCGGGGGGGCGCGAGGGGGTTGCGCGGGGCTTGGCGTGGCGGCGGGGGGGCGCGGTTGGCGGCCAATCGCGCCGCCATGATCCGTCACGCACCACTACATTTCGGCTATTTAAATATTCCTTACTTGATAGCTTAACAGGTAGTGTTTATATAAAAATTTCGTTCTAATGAAGATTAATTCTTGGGAGATAATATTTCCGATTATTTCCCAATTATCGTTTCAAATTATTAGGCCAATGCGCTTTACCTCGACACCAGAGCGAAGAATTGGAAATATAAACGTCAATAAATATAAAACATCGAATAATTCACTCATCTTTTCTTCCATCCTTCCTCTTACATTCTACGTAGCTATTTTTTCTGCGTAGCTCCGTTTCCACCTCCCGCCGTTCTATACGGACAAAACTGCCGGTAAAAAGCTAGTACAAAAATAAAGACAACAACGTATCAAATCCTGTCAAAGATTCTCTATAAATTATCTTCTTAGAGATTCTAAATGCCTACAACAATCGCAGTGACCGCACATGTTTCCATGTTAAGTTTCTTTTATTTTCTGCCAATAGCAAAAAAACGCACATAATAACATTTTTTCTAAAGGTAAAATGACTAAAGCTACAATTAAAACATTTACATTGTGACACACATGCTTACCGTCTCATAGATGCGGCACATAAATACCAGGAAATAAATTTTTGTCGTTAATAGGTAAAGCAACAACGTCTAAATGCGACTTCTGTAATTCTGACGCAGTGGAGGATGTTTATCACATACTGAAACGATGCGTTTAGAAAAACAATAGGCTGTAGAGTTCGGGACATTGGGTACTGTAATACTGTTTTGGCTTCACCTCTTTCAGAGGAAGCCAAAATTCTTTATGATTTGGCAATGATTTGTTATACCTAATTTATTTATTTATATAATGTATATTCCACACACTTTCAAATAAAAAAAAGAATCATTAAATTCAGTTTACCCTATCTGTACTGAGGTAACATCCATAAAAAAAAGAAAAAAAGTTAATTAAAAATCTTTTATTGGGAACCTTTTGAATTTTTAATATAAATGTCAACACGTATCTACGTTGATATAATATTAAAATATACACAAGTTTACGGATTTTGGAGACACTTTGAAATAATCTACAATTGTAATAAGCTTGATGTGCCTTTTTATTATTATTTTAGGACATTTTTAACATTTTCATAAGATTTTTAACATGACTGTAAACTTTTTATATGAAAAAAATGTACCGCTTTGTTAAATACAAGAACTTCTCTTTAAATGAAATATCTTTAGTAACGCCGACATACTAAACCTTTTTCGAAGAAAACTAAATAATAAAAATTATCCATTTCGAGTGATACCTATCTAAAATGCAACCACGGCATCATTGAAAAAGCTACAAAGCGTAAAAAGCTCTACAAAAATATTGGTGTTTATTCTCTTTTCATATGTATTTCAATAGTCAATACGAACTTTATGTAAATTCTAAATTAAAATGAGCGAATCGCTAAGCAAACAGATAAAACTAGCAGTTTAGCAATAAAGCGGACAAATATTCATTTATTTGTGATATAGGCGATTGTTTTTGGGTCCTCGATGTCTGGATGTGTGACCTTGGAATTGTCCAGACGACCTTAGAGAGATGAAATGTTCTCTATACCTATTTATGAAAATTTTTAAAGCGTAAAATTATGCATAAAGCTTGCAGCGATATCTAATATAGAATGATATCTGAAATAGACGAAAAATGGAAATCGAAGTGTTTTACCATGCAAATTGGAAAAATTGTATGCTAAGGAAAAAAAAAGATATTTCCGGGAAGTCCGACATCTCGCTGTCAGAGCAGGCCGGCATCTCACGGCACGCGCCGTAGTACTCAATCTGCACGTGGTGGTACTCGGGCCCGCGGCACAGCTCACTGCCGTCCAGGCACAGGCAGCGCTGGCGGTACAGCTCGCAATCCGACGACCAGGTCTCATTGCGGTGCGTGCAAACCTTGCGGCGCGAGTCGGTTTCGTAGGGGCACTCCTTGATGCAGTTGCAGACGGCGTCGCCGTGTTCGTCGATCTCGCACACGCGGCCGGCGCTGCAGTGCACCTTCAGGCACGGATCGTCCATGAATACTTCGTTGCCGCTCTCCTCGTCTACTTCGTTCATCAATTCATAACGCGAGCCCGTTCCGCTTCCTGCAATGACACACGTGGTTACAAAGTAAGTCCCTCATAGTGATATAGGCGCTCCGCCATGCCGAGCTCAATGTGCTCGGCCTCGGCGGGCGTTGAAACTCGCGCCAACTTTGCTAATATAGACGAGCAATGTGGCAGAACAATTTTAATATTTCGCGAATGATGGGACGAAGGAGCATCGCTTTGCCGAATGTTTACGCTGTGAAGTTAGTGGATGAAAATGAAATATTATATGGTGTAGTAATGTGACTGTGAACGCGACTGGTAGTGGGTTCGATCCTCACTCGAGGTAATGAAATATTTATTTTAAAAACTTATATTTCTATTTCTTCGCTCTAGTATCGAGGCAAAGGGCGGTGTTGCCACGCTACTCAACACGTAATTTCTTGTAAATTGGATAAAAATATTAAAATATAAAGAATTAAAATATATATATAAATAAAACTTGGAAACCAAGTCCAAGCGTTCTGACAACTGTTCAAGTAAGCCAAATGTTTTCATCGAGCTACGTCGAGGTTCAAATCTCGCTACGTTCAAAATTTTTATGTCTTCTAAAAAGTTTATGGAATAATAAAACTTTAAATATACCGTTCCTTCAATGGACTAGTCGGAACGAAGAATAAATTATAGCAAGGAAACAAAATAATTTATTCCCACGAGTGGGAATTGAATCCACAACCTAATTATGCTGCGCCATGATGGCCTTATAACTAAAGAAAAAAATATATTTAAGGCCATCGTGACCGAGAACACTATGCTTGTGTATGCGATTTCTTTCGAGTGTACAGGAATTAAATATTTTGCAGTTCCTCGTTTTGGTAACAAGACAAAACACTGCGTTGAGTTCCGCCATTCGGGCACGCATATATCTCGAACATTTAGCGGAAAGTGGAAACGTAGCATTCAAAATCAATACAAAAGTACAGAAAAAATATATGAACAATAAGTGATAGTTCACTTAACTTACTTATCAGTAAATAAGTAAGTGTACATACGTCCGTCTGTTCCTCGGACGCTAGCTGGGCTCTCATAGGAATCCATTAACTTGTCACTATCGTAATAGAAACGTGAAAAACATTTAGAACATCTGAGAGACACCTCGTCACGTCGTTACGGGACACGCGGGATACGCTGTCCTCTGCAGAATACGCTAAATATAAACAATAAACTCTTACCAGAGGAACGTGTCGCCCTATTTAAAAAAACTATGGATAATTATGTTTATCCCTTAAAAGTTGCTATGAATGACATTATAAATAAATGTACAAATTTAGGTATTTATCATTTATTAAAAGAATCTAAAAATATGAAGAATTGAATTTAACGAATGAGAATAACTATAATTATTTTAAAAAGACATGTAAAAGTAATCAAGGTTACTCCGTCAAGTAATGTCATTGGAAGTATTTTAACTTTATGTTCAAAAACTCTAACACTACTTTTTCACGTGTTACAAATTTAATACTTTTTAACTATTTACTTTTTAATAAGTACATTAAGGGCAAGTATGACAGACGAGTTTTCCCCTCACGTATATTTTTATCAGAATATTTTAATTATATTTATATTTTCTATTCTAAAAAAAAAAAAAAAAAATAATCAAATTTATAAATTCAACATTTGTTCAGAAACTAAACGTATTGTCAAAAAGTCTAAGGTTATTTTTTACTAGAAGCTTAATATTACGTTATGATTGGAAATAAAGTGGCTATATTATTATTATTTTTATTATTATAATTAAACCACTGTGTAGACGATTTGACTCCTTTTTTCTTTTCTTTTTATTTTAGTGAAAAAAATATATTTTTAAATTGGTTTCAAAATTATTTTAAGGATGTATGTCATTTAAATCAACACCGAAATTTTAGAAAATTTCAAACTCAGACTCATAAAAATATATAATTGAAGAAGTTGAATGAAAGTTTCACAAGGAGGGGATTGCAAGATGAGCTCATAAGGGTGGATGAATATATTTTGCCTAAAATGAAAACACTTTGAAGGAAATGGAAGAACGCCTGATAAAATTACATTTAAATTAGCAAATAACATGTTGGCCTTTAAAAAATAATAGGCGTTTATAACTAATCAAATAGCTTCACGCTGTTCCCGTACACAGCAGGATAAACTGAGGGGACCTAATGTTAAGACACTCCGTTCCTCACTTTCTGTCGAATTCTGGAGGCATTGCGTGTTAAATGGCAGAATTCAACGCCGCGCTTTGCCTCGACACCAGAGCGAAGAAATATGGAAATATAAACATGAAGAAATATTTCACTTCCTCGAATGGGAATCGAACCCACAACCGTCGCGTTTACGGGCGACATCCTTGTGCCACTGCGCCACGATGACCTCTTGTAATTTTTATAGTAGCTTCACGCACTATTCCGCATATAGCAGGATAAGTATAGAGAACCTAGTGTTAAGACACT
>JBAIZZ010000322.1:633837-646204 GCA_037355905.1 Heliconius aoede | reverse complement strand
CCCCCCCCATACAATTCATCTTATACAGTCTGCATAATTTATTCTATTTTATACTGACCGCTCCTGCCACCAGTGACCTACTCGTAAAAGATTATTATAGGGATTCTTATATTGTGTTTTGCTTTTTATGTAGGTATATATATTTTAATAATATTAAGACGTTTAGACGTTGAGGCTCGTCATGGCACAGGGGCGCAAATATGAATGTAAGTGCGAGAGGTTCGTTTTCCACTCGAGGAAATGAAATTATTAAATATTTTCATTTCTACGCTCTGGTGTCAAAGTGTTGAGTTCCGCCACTCAACACACAATGCTTCCAGGTTTCGACGAAAAATGAGGAACGGAATGTATTCCTTTGAATTGAATAACATTAATTCCTTCTGCCTACTCTGCAGTTCGAGGCACGTAACGTGAAGCTGAAGAAAATAATACCTTTTACTCATGAGTTCAAGTTTCATATTTAGATGCGGTGCCGTTGCTTGCTGGCCCCACTGATGAAAGGCGTATAAACATACGTACGTATTGTTATTACTATTAATATAAAGAAAGGCAATGAGTAACGGTACTCAACGTGAAATGTCTCGGACATTGGACAGTGGAACAGAGTTTTAACACTTAACACTGAGCCCGCCTATTTTGCTGTCTGCCTCTCATGCGTGTGTGTATATATATATATATTTTTAAAACTGACATATATATATATATGTCAGTTCAAAAGTCACCTTCACGCTGTATCCCTCACACAGCAGGGTAGAGAGAGGGAACCTAGTGTTAAGACTCTTCCTCACTTCCTTGAGTGGGGATCGAACCCACAACCGTCGCATTACAGTCATACCCTTATACCTCTGCACTATGACGGCCTCATTTTAAAATATATATATATATATTTATATATTTTAAACTGTCAATATTATGAGCGCCTAGTAGCGACTTTCGTCACCGTCTCTTTACAACGTATCGTTTATCTTACAGTTACAGATAAGCGTACTTACATGCGGACGGTACTCCATTTTACCACAATTCATGTACCGAGTATACAAAGAGAGAATATAGTGTCCCAACACGTACAAAATAAAAAGTGTCGATATTGCTCTTTCTATCTTCTATCCTTCTGTATCTGTCTGTATATCTATATATTGCGTGTTGATTTGCTGTTGCACAAGGCTGTTCTTACCCAAACCTGAAAATAATTCAAATATAATATTGGGACCACAACGGCAGTGAGTTTGATTTTCTCGCTCTGATAACAAAACCTTGTCGAAGAGTTTAGTCGCTCGGTGTTCGGCGGCGCTGCTACGTGCTAAATGTAGTATATCGCTACAATTCGCAGATATTTCATATTTTTATTACTCGTGGAATGTATTCCGCGCGATTGGTTTCCGCGTCTGCGCCACTTCCGGTTGCTCTCTTGTTTAGATCGGGGGGACTCGGGACGGCAGGGGTTATTACTGAGTTGGACGCTTACTGCCAAAAACTGTATATGTATATAAATATGTTTTTATTATTTTCACGCAGTATTCTGCGTATAGCATGATAAGGAGGAGATACTGAATATTACGACATTTAAACCCCCATCCCCACATGAGACTTCGACTTTAATCCCCACATTGAATCCATTACCGTGATGTTTACAGTCAGAGGCTGTGATGCTGCACCCTTTTTTTGCGCGTCACAAGATTTTTTGTACGGAACTCTCGGGTGGTCCGCCTCCGATTTTTTAAATATTGTCATTTCATATTAAATATTTCATATAAAATATACGTTAGAAAATAAGAAATACTTCTATATTCCATTAAAAACCATTGTTCTTGAAGTTAGTTAAAGATGACGATGCAGATTGGATAGATTTTTTCTTACATGGGATTATTTTATTCCCAAGTACACTATGAGTAACACTTCAGGAGACCCAACTTCAAAGCGACTAGAATACATTAAATTATTTTTACAAAACTGCCGCACGTCGGCCGGTGCAGGTGGGCGCCGTGCCAACGCACAGAATGGGGGTTCTCATTGTTAGGATATTCTTATAAAGAGTTTCCTAACCTAGATTAAGCCTACTAAATGTACCGAGGACCTTCATCTACAAGACGACGGGCATTTTGTATTCACATCTTAGTACTAGGGAAGGCCACTGTTATTGTAGAGTCGTTTGTAAAAAAATACCAGCTAGTGCATACAAAAATATTTGAGCATCATATTTTTTCTCGTATAAAGAGGGCACACAAAGGCGAATTTAGTATTAAGAGGCTTTGTTCTGCACTTTCACACCAACCTTCAAGCTATTGCGTGCTCAGTAGCGGAGCTTAACGCCGCACTTTATTGACCTAAGCGGATAATATTTGTATATTCCTGAACCACCTGAATTTTATAAATAATAATAATATTCAATCCACTATAGAATTACAGGCAAATAACGCCTTAGCTTCTCTCATTATTCTATTCTCTTATTATTAATATTTATATTCGATTGACTCTCGCACGACGCATCACTTCTGCAGGTCAGCGGTAGCGGCGTCAAAACAATATTTATTCCTCTATTTCTCCAACTAAGGTTTTCTTTGAAAGTGTCCACAATACTATTCTTTCTTAAAGCGGTAAACAGTTCTCTCTAAAGCTCTCGTAATTATACAGCTCCTATTGTGCCAACTTATCTGTAATTAACGAACTATTATTTCTTATAAAACTCTCAACTGTTCCAGCTTTCAATAGAAACTCAATGTATTAAATTCAAATATTTATTATTCGCTTTTGTAGATAAATATTTAGTAGAGAGACACTTACTATAATACTAACTTTAATTTGACTAGTCTACTTTTCAAGTTCAAAAAAATTGAATAAAATAACACTTAAATACTCAATGTACGAGTACGTATTAAAAAATAAACTACAATTATTCATCGTGACGCAGTGATATTCTTTAGAGCAATTCATTTAATGCTTTCTTACGCTAAAATATATAATTATTATTATTATATTCTGCATATAGATGTTAAGAAAGCTTACATTAATATCCCACAGACGCGTGCTACCGTCCAACGACGCCCCTAATTATAATTAATTGCAAGTAATCTAAAACCATTAAGTGATTCTTTTCAGTCTAAATGCCATTCCAGGTCCATAGAAGCGTTCAACATACAGTCCTTGTATCTTTATGTGATGTGATAGTCTCAGGAAGGGTTTATGCTATATACGTAAGTTATAAGGGTCTTAAAAAGACGGCTTCGCCAATTTACTACAGAAACTGGTCCACCCTCTAAAGTGAATCACATAATTTTATGCACCGTTGAATATGTTTATAGAAATTGTTATAGGGATTACTTTTTGTGTCTCTGTATATTTTATTCTCTGCCTTCAATCTTAAGCCACTCAAGTCAAATCTTTCTTTAATAGAAGAATTGAAATATTTGGTTTTATTGATGTTTCATAAAAAAGGCTAAACGTGTCATAAGTGTCAAAATAATTTAATTTATAATAATACTATCAATTGTGAATATATTTATAATAATATTCACTTATATGTCGGCTCACGATATACGTATAGGCGAGCCAAGTGGTTCCGACGTATTATTATTTTGGTCTTCCATCGCCGAGATAACACAATTTCACACTAACGGTATGATTCAGGCGTGATCCTTATCACAATTACGATCTGTAAAAGCCGGATGGCCGACTAAGCCAAAAAAGGCCTCTGCCTGCGACGCACCTTACTTATAAAGCCGACCCACCTTCACAACTCTCCTGATTCACTGAGTGGTACGATAACGTAACATCCGGTAAAACAACTCAACAAAACTATTATTTTTAATTAAATTCACTTTAAATGTTATTTCTTATTTTATTCGATAAAGATCTAAATTAATTATTTTTGAATTTATTCTCAGTATTTCCAAATTAATTATTATCGACGCCGACATATACATAAAAATATTTTACGAGCTTATATTTTTATATCAAACAGTGTTATAGAATATTATTATAAAGACACCTTCAATTATTGAACACAATATGATTTAGTAAAAGTATTAACATTTTTTGTGAATTTACATATATAGTATAGCAATTGCTGTCAAAATTAAGCAAATTTAATTTGTTTTGGTTTTAGTATGAAACATTTGATTATTATAATAAGCCATAATATAATAAGTTGAAATATTTATCTCAATGAGGCTAGTTGTGAAAAGTTTTTAAGGAATTCATTGAACTAGTGGTGAAAGTACGTGAACAACTAACTAACTAAGTAGCGCTGAGTGCTTCAGATGAGAACAGACTTGTGCTGTAAAACCTCACAGTAATTTCGGCAGAACGTCTTCACAACTATTACAAGTTTGCATGTACGAGCTGGAGGAGGCGTTACCTAAAACTGTGCCTGTGAGTGCAAATATATACGTACAATATGAAAAAAATGCTCTAGCCCTGCACACGGGCTTTATTATACTTTATATAATATTATATATATATATAATATATATTATACTTTTTACTAAATGCTCTCTCTGTCGTATAAGTCCCTTATTTTATATGTTTTAAGTACCAAGTAAGACTAGCAATTGATTTAAGAGAATGTTTACTATGTCGTTCACCGTCGTTGATGCGTCAGGCCGTTTTTTGTTTGCCTGATATTTCAGTCACTTGTTGAAACGAAGCAGAAAATATTCAGTAACAGTATTTACACGAGTACGAGTACATACGTCACTACACACATACGTCACGGATACAATTTAGAAGTTTTTATAAGCGTAACATTGTTTTTATTATAGATATGTATGTACATATGTCACTCAAACATCACATACTCTTGTAGGATTTTTTAATATGTTTTTAGCTTCACGCTGTATGTCACATGAAGCAGACAGAAAAAAATCAGCCTTGTCTCCCGCACACAGCAGGCAGAAGAAATCTAGTTTCTATCTATCTAGTAATTAACACTAGTGTTAAGACACTCTGTTCCCCATTTTCTGCCGAATTCTGGAGACATTGCCTGTTGACTGGCAGAACTCAACACTGTGCTTTGCCTCGACACCAGAGCGAACAAATGGAAATATAAGTGAGTGAATCCAATTATCGGATAAAGGTATACATGATCAATAAAAAAATAATTTCAAAGGTTACGGTGCAGATACGTGACAGTGCACAGTAGCCGCTGCCAACAACACCAATAGACCGCCTCTAGACCCCCCACAGCCCTGAGGCCCGAGCCCTGAGCCCCAGCGGCGTCGAGGCTGTCATCTTTAATGTATTTGCATCGGATTGTAACTTATTATTATTTAAATTATGTTAATATAATGGATATGGAGCTCCAGTATCAGGATATTAGTTATCTTTATAGCGCCACGAAGGCCGTATTTGGAGAAAACATTATATGTAATATGTACAAATGGAAATATCATATTAATATTATATGATTTAGCACTTTTATTTTCGTCAAAGATCAATGCGAATACTCTGTACTTAGTGCATTTCATTATTATATAAGTTTACAAAATAATACATAATTTTCCTCTTAAATAATAAATATGAAGTACCTGACATAGGGGTAGTACATAACTGAGGGTTTTACTAGAACAGTCATAGTTATTGCACTTTATGTTATTATAAATACTATTCATTAAACATTAATGAGTATATTACGTTTCATTCATTTGCGCATAAATACATACGAGTAAATATGTAAGAGGGCCCTCGCGGCCCGTTGGATTGACATCGACACATTAGGCACGACGTAGGTGGTGATTGAAATAAATTCAAATTATAAATGGTATGTAAACCCTCGAAGGCGGTGGAGGGCGGTGGAGGGCGGTGGAGGGCGGTGGAGGGCGGTGGAGGGCGGCCGATGACGGGTGCCAAACGACTGTACATTAATAATAAAATTATACCGACGAGTGCGAGCCGCGCCGCTAATGGGATTACTTGCGCATTTCGCTTCAGCCAAATAAACATTTCACTAGAACGATTTGGGCGAAAAATTACGTTCAAATCCATCCGCAGAATTTATACGTTGCGTTATGACGCAGTGGACGCCTGTGGAGCCCTGATCGGCACAGGCATATACGAGTTCTATTATTCTACTTAACCAACACTTAGAAATTGCAGTTATATTTACGTATATAAATTATTTTATGATCGTAACATAAAAAATATATGTTTTCAACCTTAAAATTATTATTTCTGACAAATCAAATATATTGAGGAATTTCATCGTAAAAAAGAACTTATTATTATAATAACAATAATATTAAAACCGGCAGTGACAGAATTCTTTAACCTAATAAAAGATAACACTGAAATTATTTTCCTATAATAAGTTAAAATATCCCAGATATCCCAAGTCCACACCCGCGGGCTGTTGTCACGGGCCACTACTGTACAAGTGTACTCTCCTGCTCTAGACCGCTACAACCTTGCATTACCGTTTTGAGGTAAAAATCAATCCTGTTGTTCCTTGCTTTAATCTTCTTATCGGCCAGGTCAGGCCTTATCATACTCGAAGATACATAGAAAAACACAACTAATATAGAACATTTGAGATTTCTCTATTCCAGAAATAAAAGGCGAAAACTTCAATGGAGCTCAAGCCAATAGGCTTAGCACGATGTCCTAAAATTTTCTAACCGCACAGTTTTCATATTCTTTATCATATTTAAAAAAACCGTTTATCAACTTACTAGATATTTTTGGTCAATTTCTCATAGATAATAGAGAAAACATGAATAAGTATGAATGAATTTTGAAGTACTTTAAACCATTTGTGCTAGGTCTGGTCAACGCAGGCGCCGTGTCAATGTCTTCTAATATGATAAAACAGAGTTTAACATAACGAGGGCTCGTACCGGCGACGTGCGCCGTACAATCAGGGGTTGGTTAGCCGCGAATATGGAAGGAGATAAATTGCCCCCGTGTTTTATTTTCATGATATATTTTTATAATTATTTAAGCAGAAACGCAAATTGTGTCATTTTTTGTAAAAGCATCTCAGGTGCGTCCCTACAAGCCTGTAACCGCCAGTATCCCTTTACACCCACATGAATACGTCTATTCTAACCTGCTCTCGTATTTATGAGAATTGGCAATACTTACTGGAGATACGGTTTATTTTTCCCCACTTTACCTAAAATGGTACATATCATCGCTATCCTTGATTTCATGGCTTTTTACTTTTAACTTCACTTATATATTTTGCTATATTTTAAGACTGAATAATCAGAATATTATAAAGGATTTATCTATGTTTCAAAGTTAGAATATTATTATTCGCGGCAATTATTGCATTATGATTGTGCAGAAACGGCACTTCACAAATTATATTGTAGAATGTTATTTATTTTGTTTTCATAAAAGAATATGTGACAAATGTGATAATTACCGTCGCAAATATGTTTGTCTTTCGTGGAGCACGAACAAGCGCAGAGGAGAATAGTTCTTATGACATGTAGTATAAATGCTTTAATCGCCTTCATTGAAACGCAGGGTGCGAGTTTAAATTCGTAATTTATCACGGTGACGTGTAAGAATTTGTGAATAACGGTGGATTAACAGGATATTATAAAGGATAGAAATTCTTTGGGAGCTGTTATTTTTTTTATTAAAGTATTTTAATGTTAAGTTTTTCAAATTAATTTACTGCCATTTTATCCATGTTCATCGTAAAGAAGAACGAGTGACAAATAAAACAATCCACTCTTAAATAATAAGGTTTCATTAGTAAAGCTTAGTAGAGTAGAAGTTGCGAGGGTCCGCCTCTCCTCCCTCTCTGCCTGTCTCTGCAGTCTGTGTAGTCTGTGTGGTCACGCTGTAAGTAACAGCCCGTCAACATTTACTTCGCAATAAAGAGTCCGGTAACTGTTCATCTGTTTATGTTCACAGTTACAGATATTTATTCTTCACACAAGCAAATTTTGGAAATTTATAGGCTAAATTAACAATAGTGACAAGTCACTTCGTTTGCTTTTAAAGCTAAAGTAAAGGAAAGAGTGGGTATCGTGAATGACTCATAATATGACATTATTACTCTACATACTATTCTTCTTGAAATACAAGAACTTGGAGTTTGAAAGTTAGTGAGTATAAGTACATTTCAAAGCTTCAACACAACAGTACGCTGCTTGCTGGCGCCAGAATACGCGGGACGTCGAGACTAACGAAGTTTCTGGCAAAAGAATGCTGTAACTGTCTGTCCTTTATTATATTCAAATTTTCCTCGATTCTAAAATAAAATTATATTTAGTGTTTTTAATTTCTATAATTAAAGGAAACTTCACATCAATATAACATAAACATTTTTAGCTCTAGGCTTTGCTTAATTTTTTTTTAAAATGAGTATCTTCTCTTAACGAGGATTAAATTATTAACTATCGCTTTTCATTCAGCAGTAATAGCAGCTCGTCCATGTTCGTGTTCTTGGCAAGCACTCTGTTAATAAGTTCGTATTTATGTGTAGAGACAATTTGTTCATTGCCAAAATGATCTACTTCAACCGTTTCTACAGAGATATCAATCACATGCAATTACATGCAACGACAGTTGCAGTTACATTTCGTCTTTATTAAATAAACACTTGCACTAACGAATTTAATTTCTATATGTCGACGCATAAGACTGGTAATCAGTAAGAGCTCAATCGAAAGCGGCTTTGTAGATGATGAATCGATCAACAAAACGAGTCCATTTGCCGTGTCTTAATACGAAAACTACTTGTAATCCACTTTTATTAAATTTTCAAGCACGTTTAATATGCCGCGAGATTTTTGTCTCTTGACTCGTATTACCAAACGAATAAGGTACAAATTTAAATTGACTGTAAAAAATGGCGTTTCATATAATTGTTAATCTCCTGCACGTGCTGTCCAGTAATAACTTTGATACGTTTTAATTTGACGAGCATTATCGGTGCCGCGATGCAACGACGTGTCCACATGTGCACCACATGTGAGCAGCTCTTACGTGCGCGGCACTGTAAGAGGACTAGCTTAGAATAACCCTTTATTTTGTGTATTGTTAACTATATTATATCTATTTACTTTTATTTACGTCAAGTGACAAGTGACTCACTCTGTTAGTAACAATAAACTCTTAATATGTATGTTAGTATTCAACTAGCTTCTCCGTCCCACTCAAGATGGCGCAGCAATGGTTTACACATACACACCGCAGTCTTTGTAATAAGGAGCCACATCTTCTGCGCATACTAGCAAAGAAAAAGTTAACCACGCCGCGCGTGCGCAACATCCTTGACGCACTACAGAACAAGAAACCTGGTGCACAGACTCGATAAATAAGAACTTGTACAGTAGGCTCTAAACAATGTTACTTTAACACTAGTCGAGCAATGTGCAAATTTGCGAGCCAGCATATCCACCCTCACTGACAACGCCCTCCGTTCTCTTTCAATATCAGAATATTCTTTGCAGGCCTGGTGTCAACATATTCCAAGATATTTAAATTGGTATACTCTTTTCATTGTATTATCGTTGGAAAATTATATGGTTCTACTGGAATCGAGTAATAATAGCAAAGTATCCTTATAAGGATCTCTTGTCAACAGATAGTGGCCACGGCCATCTGGGTCGGGATCTAGTAATCACTCCCTCACTAACATTCGTTGCATTCAATCTCCTTGCTTTCATCATCTTTCCACTTCCAGAGCGTAACCAATGACTCTATAAGCACACCTTTTATATCCATTCGGGTGGTATTAAAGGAAGGAATAATTTCTGCATATTTACATTAGATCAATTCTTTTCTGCCGTTAATGAACGAGTTCATTTCGTGGCGCAATGGACAAGGGTGCTGCCCGCAAACACGACGGTTGTGGGTTCGATTCCCACTCGAGGAAGTGAAATATTTCTTTACGTTTATATTTCCATTTTTCTTTGTTCTTGTGTCGAGGCAAAGCGCGGCGTTCAGTTCTGCCATTTAACACGCAATGCCTCCAGAATTCGGCAGAAAGTGGGGAACGGAGTGTCTTAACACCGAGGTTCCCTCTGCCTACCTTGCTGTATGCGGGATACAACGTGAAGCTGAAAAAAACATACTATCGAAAATGTTATATATATAAAGTTTGATATATTCTTTTGTGTGCAATTTATATGCATTTCTGGTCTTGCATGTTTCGAAGAATATTGAAAATTTTCTTTAAAACATTTCAATTGCAGCACGAAATATAAAATATAAAATACGAGGGCATAACAAACTCAAGACAAGCAAGTGTGTTCAGTAATCAAGAGGTCGGTGCCAACCGTCACGCCGCGGGACACCGTCCGCCCCCGTCCGCCCCCGTCCGCCCCCGCCCGCCCCCGCCCGCCCCACGGCGCGACACTCGGTATATCTACGAGGCTGCGATTCCGTATTCTATTTGCTCGTGTGAAATGTGCAATCTCCATATGTGACACGGCTTATAATTTTTATGAATACTGCAAAATTTACGCAGCAAATCTGCGTATATTTTCTTGTCATTATTTTTTTGCTTTTGTTTTAGTATTTATATCCAACATCGCTATTACGACTCAGTTGGAGATGTGACTTATATGATTTTATAACTGGCCTGCCATTGCTTTCTTCTGCAAAATTCTTATAGCATTGAAGGAGGCTGTGGAGGAGCTGAAAGAATTTAGTGCAAGTGCAGGCCCCAGACCAATGCGCATACTAAAGAACCTGCTGAACTTTCTCTTGTACTGTGGGTACCCTAGAGTATTCTGAAGGCAGTAGTGGCAGGCCGTATTTTTAAATTATATAACTAGTAAAATATGTGTAATGTATGCAAGCCAAGAGCTTGAGACATTGAAAATGCAAAACATACAATTTTAAATACAGAAGACAAGTACGAAATCTCTCGAATTATTATTGCTAAATATTCATAATATTGTTTATAAAATTATACAAATATAAAATAATTTAATATAAAAAAAACTTCGATTAAGATTACGCAACTATCTTTCATTCTTTCATACAGTATAGATCTGTAGAGCTGTAACACATATGCATTGACTTTACTACGCCGTCATGCCTAAATTAAAGGAAATGAAATAATAAATAACTAAAAGAGTTCAAATTGACAGAAATGGATAAAACATTCAAAATTACGAAACATACTTTAACACGACCACCACACATTATACGTTAACTATTTAGATATATTTTCAACTTTTCATGTATTAATACCAAAAAAAATACTTTTTTGTTATTAATTTTAATTTCAACTAATATCATTTTATATTAAGACATTGAATGTAGCAGTGACTACACTGCAGGCTCTACGCAAGCAGAGATCAGCGACCGCGAGTATGGAAATGAAACTATTTAAAGGTTAAGAATTACTTAAACAGGCTGTAGACCACTATTTGTACTATTTTTATTTTGTAATGATTTTTGTTATTTTTTTTAGTTACAGCTATATGCGTGCTATTTTATTTATAACACAGCAGGCATTAATACAATTTGAATTTCTCTAATTACGAAAATGGAACTCAACATGCACTGTCTCGAAAATTGTGTGGAGCGAGGGAAACATAGCGGCTCACCAAAAGTATGTACCTTGTTGTGAAAGAGAACACTGCAGTCTATTCACTATCTACAGATAGCTCTAGTCTTTGTTTGGACTATTGATAGGCAATCAACTAGCATGTCTTCGTAGCGTGTCGTAGCGCGTCGTAGCGCGTCGTAGCGTGTCGTGGCCGTCGTTAGTAGGTCGCGTGGGAACCAACAACGACTCATATTTGGAACGGAAGAGGTTTCCCATTAATCTCACTTTGGTAGTTTCGTCGCCAAATGGCAAAGTTGTTACGATTCCTTTGAAACCGTTCTTAAGTACTTCCTTTATTAATTGACTTGATATGAGTGTTCGGAAAAGTGTGTCTATTGTTGACGACTGGACAAGCGTAAGTTTCGTTTATTTTGCTAAGATTTCGATTGTAAAAATTCCAAGTATGTTCACTCTCTCTTAACTCGAGGTAGTAGTAACAGTATTCACCTATTTTGGTAGAGTTCATAGAGCCGAGAGATACATTTGGTGCTAGACACTCGGCACTTGAGCACTGTAACGTCAGAGATGTCCACCTCGCACCACGTCGGTGTCGGAGTGTACGTGACGGCTGTCAGAACACTTGCGGCAAATGGAAGTTATCGACGTGTCTACGAGAATACTCAGATGTTGTATATTTGGCAATTTCTCGTTTAATTTGTTGGACGAGTTGCTTCTAAATTGGAAATGAAAGATCATTTAATATGTTTGTTTTATATCTTGATATTATTACGTAAATTTCTTTTACATAAATATTTTGTTATTACCTATTTTTTTTATTCAAAATTTATTATTCTTCTTCTGGTCCATCTTTCTTAGAGCCAGCCATATGGGCAAGAATTATAAAACTTTAAG
>JBAIZZ010000322.1:609188-628837 GCA_037355905.1 Heliconius aoede | reverse complement strand
GAAAGATTGCTTTGCTTACACCCCGGTTGTAAGCAAGCATACGAAAAATGGAGTATTGATAATAATGGGAAAATGGAAATTGACAGTGATAATAATGGGAAAATTCTAAAATGATCCATATTGTCATTGTTATAAATATTATATTCGCCCGCAAATATTTGGAAGCGATGACAGTAGCGTGTTCATTTGCGTCGAAATATTTAAATTTTTTACGCGCAGAACGTGAGCGGACATAACTTATTTGGAGCTTTCCAGAACAAACGCTCTACAACGCTAATAACTACGAGTATGTGTAGGGGACTGCGGGAACGCTCGATACTATTATATATTTATTGTTTTTGGAATAAATAATTTTATCTGAATATATCAAATACATCGACTCAAAAATAAAGTAATCTAACTAATCTAACGTGTAATTTTGGGGACATGAATAAAAGTTTAGACTATGTTGAAATATATTCGTAGTTTGAATATAATATTTTCTATGATTTTGCGTAAGTACAACAGTTTTAATGGGACTCAGAAGAGTGGTGTGTGTCCCGTCTGCTCGTCACCGCTGATGAGGAGAGGAGGTGATGACGGTGTCCTCACGCCTACAACTTGTCCTTACACTAAGGACAGATCAGAAAAGAACCGGTGCAAGAAACCCAGCAAGACTTTGCTACTGTATGCGGGGTACAAGCGAGGCTAAAACTGATAATAGTGGATACAAATACTAAATATACAAATACTCGGCCAAAATAATTTAAATTATCTTGAGTGAAAAATGTAGATCTTATAATATATTAACAAATGATTCTTAAGTATAAAGTTTTTAATAAAAGGTGTATAGCCAGAGCGAGCCGCTTTTCAAGTTAACTAGTTTAAAAATTTTAGATATGCGAATAGTTTTACTGGCTGGTTGATTATTTTTTGTGGCTGAATTTTATTGTTAGACTATTATTTAACAATTTCTTGAACTTTACGTCTTACGTGAAAATATGTATACGCTTCTAATTTATTTTATAATTATATTTTAGGTAATATACCGCATTTTCTTAAAAAAAATCTTAAGTATAAACAATAAAGTGATAAGACATTCTATTTTCCACGAAAACAACGAGCTTACATAACCTGAGGCACGCGCGAGAAGCAACGACGAAGCAGTCCAAGGCTTATTAAAATAACGCTTATCTTCTTTTCTTATGGAAATAGAAAATCAATAGATTTCTTTTTATGTTTAGTTGCAGCTTCTTAATAATATTGACACTTTTAAAGTTTTAACTGGTCAAAACTTTCTCTCTCTTATTTAACTTTTTAAGCCATTTCAAAGGAATTATTATTTATAGCCTCAGAATTTTATCGGAAGCCTTTAGTATGGATTATGAGTTTATTTGATAAAGTTCGATGTCAGTTGTCAGTTTATTTTATAAGAGTTAAGCTATGTCATTTGAGCACAATATTAAATAAAAAAAAAATCAGCTGCACGCTGTATCACGTACACTGCAGGGTAGGCAGAGGGAACCTCGGTGTTAAGACTCCGTTCCCCATTCTCTGCCGAATTCTGGAGGCATTGCGTGTTGAGTGGCAGAACTCAACGCCGCGCTTTGCCCCGACACCAGAGCGAAGAAATGGAAATATGAACGTAAATAAATATTTCACTTCCTTGAGTGGGTGGGGGTCAAACCCACAACCTTCACGTTACAGTCACATCCTTGTGCCGCTGCGTTACGACGGTCTCACAGTATTACATACATAGATAATATCTTTAATTAGGTATTAATTTCACCGTTAGCGTACACTTACGAGCATTTGATCGTGTGAAGTGAGTCTATTTAATAAAATTGAACGTATTTATTTTGCATCTGATGTGTACGTCAGGCACGTCAGGCACGTCAGGCACGTCAGGCACATCAGGCCTGACGTGCCCGACTTGCGTGCATGGTACGCACGAGGTTGTTGAATGAACGATATGAAGAATGATTTTATAACCGTATACATACGTTGATATGTTACATTCACTGATTTAAGTTAAACGGCAGAAACAGTAATAAAAACACTATTGTAACTGTTGTATAACTATGTGTAAATTTTTATTATAGTAATAATATAATTAATTCATTTACATTTTTAATTAGATATTTTTCAAAAGAAAACCTATTTAAACCATTGAAGCTTAAAAGTTGGTTCACAAATTATATTTTAAGAAATATAGAAACAAATATCTATAAATGGCTTACAAGTAGAGTTAACGTTCTGCAGATAAATTGAGTAGATAAAAACAATACTGGGAAGTGCTATAAAAACGGTCGTTAGTCGTCGCACCGCAGTCGCTAACCCAACTACCTGCCACTGCACTGTTACAGGAAGTACTGTTAAATCTTCAATTGCGGTGTCTATACCCTCTTAATTCAGTATCTCTGAGGTCACAAAGTATGACTTTAAATTTTACTGGTAGTGTGTTTAACCTCCATTCAAGAAAGTTAAATTTTATATAAATTTATATTTTCATTTCTTCGCTGTGGTGTCCAGGCACGGTACTAACTTCTGTCACTCAATCGATCGATCGATCGATCGATCGATCAATGACAGTCAATAAAGCCGCCGTCATATTCGCTCAACCGGTGATCTTATGGGTTACCTAGCCCATCGCTGGGCAGCACCTGTTGAAAGCAAGAGAGAGGCCCTGACAGTTAGTCTGGATATAGCGAAGGTCCAGGGTGGCATGGGGTGCTTAAAACTTGGAGCCTTCGAGATCCCCGAGAATTGATGCAAGTGCATCGTCAGCTTCCATACTGGATACAGCATCAGAGTCGGTGTCTGCTTTTTCTGCCCTAAATACACGCCTGCCTCTTGGGTTATACATAGATTTTACGGCTTTTTATTGAAGAAGGAATATAGATTTTTAAGATATGATTTATTTTATATATATACCCAAATTTATATATAAAATAGCTTAACGGCTTAAAAATCATAATCCTCAATTTTGTATCACTTATTACTTTCTTCTCTTTGAAATTATGAAACTAATTTACAATTGCTTGTTTTGTACGTAAGTACATACATACATACATGCATACACACACACTCGGAGCAACGAGGCTATCGAGACCGGAGAGACACTCGCGTTTTATCACTTGTAATTATAAAGTGTGTCAACACGCCACCGTTGACTCGACGCTATATAAATACACTGATACGTTCTTAGAATAGTATCCTAGAGTATTTTTATTTAATCTAAGGTATACTAGATTAGCTGATATACGTTCAATATTTGTACTACACTGCCAAGCGTAGAACTCCGAGTGTCAAAAATGTAGAACAAAATAGCTATGAAATAGTGAGTGTGCATTTTCTGAATGTCAAAAATAATTTTCCATATAAATAACCCTTCGTTCTATATCAAGAATGTGATTTGTTATCCAAACCATATACAATATACACACGTACGTTGTATTTAATGAGTCACTTGAGACCAAAACAAACTGAAGATGGTTCATCGTTTCACGATAAATTAGAGTATAAGCAAGAAAATTGCTTACTGCAGTACATATTTATTATACATTAAAATAACTTAATAATAAATTTATATAATGTAAAAAAAATCGAAAAAGCTATTAGCTGCGTTATGTTACGTGATGAGGAGGAGGATGGAGGAATGGAGACGTGGTGGTTTACAGAGTCTTTTGAGAATGTTTGATTGTACATATATTACAGATATTGTCAGGGCATCTAAAATTGGTTAGTTTTGTCTTATTGCAATTAAATTACGATTAAAATAATCTTACAAAATACAAAAAGATTTTTAACCAAAGTTATGTTATTTCTTAAATGAAAGATAACTCCCATCCCACATTTAATATAACCGACAGTGTTACTACACGTCGACTCGTGTAGCTCGTCACAGTCACACACACATGCACACATGCTGATACACAAGTAAGCACAAAGCCGTTAAGTAATTACGTTAAGTGTCCTTGGTCCGTGACAATAGTCTTGTTAAACGTCTCCTCTCTCTGACGGACGTTGTTACTGTCGCCGAGTGTTTGCTCAGCGCTGGTACCTCACAGTACCTCACAGTACCATCACATACCCTGTGTGTGGTACTGAGTCGTTCACCGACGGGGATGCTTTATTGAATTAAATAGTGTTATATGCGACGATAACAGAGGCTCTTGATATGCAAAAAAATATTATATACTTCGTTGCAGTTAAGACAATTACGTTGCCTACTTTCAGCCAAATTCTCGAGGTATACTGTGCCGAGTGGCCTTTGCTTAGCTATCATAACGAGATTAAAATAATAAATATTTTATACGAACGAGTTGTAATCGAACCCTCTGTCGTTGCGCTGACTGTGACGCTGCTCCTGCGCAACGACTAACAAATGAATATATAAAAGTCACTATTTCAGATTGAAGTGTAAATAAGAAAAAAAAACTAAAGTTTTTTTAACTTTTCAGGCAACAAAATAACTAGTAAATAGTGTTTTTATAGAACAATGTAGTATTAATTGAGCATGTAGAGCGCAACTAGAGCAGCGCACTCACGGCGCACATGAGGCCCGTCGTAGCGACTCCGCGCGCCGCCAGTGCTACGCGAGCCCGCGCTGCGCTCGGACTTGCTAAGAGCTGCGACGTGCCCGTCCGACCGTGACGACGACGTGACACTTGCGTAGTTTTACTATTGAAAAAAACATTCTCGAAATCATATTAAAATTCGTGCTTGTGTTATTTGTGCTTATTATTGCAAAGTGGTATCTAAAGAACAAATTACTTGTAAAGTTAATTAGAAGGAGTAAATTAAATGATTAAGATGAAAAGGATTTGTCACCTCATCTTCCGCCTGCTGTTCCTCCTCGACGGTGAGTGTTCATAAATTATTCGCCTTCCTAATGAACACAAGCTTTTTTATTCAAACTTTTCTCTTCGCAATTTTTGTAAGATCTCTTTCAGTTATTTAATTAAAGAGGTCCTATTCAATTATGTGTCACTCAATCAGATGTATCGTAGTTTCCAAGAAAATGCTAATTTTAATTAGCACAATTCTTTCAATAATAAACTTGAATTTTATATATATTTTTGATTTCCTAAGTGTAGAAATTATTTTAAAACTATAAAAAAGTATATATTATTATATAAATACTTTTTTGTATTCAAATGATCTCGTTTGTAATATCAATGGAAAAGAATAACAATATATAGAAGTAATTTTACAAGTACTAAATAAAGAATATACTCTTTGAGGCAGAATTAAACCGATTGAATTATCTTCCGGCGCCAGAGGACGCGGCAGTGTCCTCAAAATGTATGTCTTCTATATTGTATTTATTATTTATATTCAATTTGTTGTACGTTTTCCAATATCTACTAATTTTTTAAGTCTACAGTTTTCATAAGACAAGCGTGTCTTCTTTTCTACATTTATAGGTTTTTATAAAAAATAATTAAGTCATATCATTGACGTCAGTTAAAATAGTTTCAATTAAAAATTATTAAAAATTAAAAATTAGTGGAGGTCTTTAGTTCTAGTAGTATTTATAGAGGTCGATCATTTATCGAGGCTGTCGTAGCGGCACAAGAGTGTTAATGTAACACGACTGTTGTGGCTTCAATGTCCATTCGAAGAAAGTGAAATACTTTTTTACGTTTATATTTCCATTTCTTCGCTATAGTATAGAGGCACAACGCGGCGTTAAGTAATGCCACTCAGAGTGTGTCTTAACACGACACCCCGCCTACTCTGCTATGTGCTGAATACAGCGTAAAGCTGATGATAGTATTTTTTACTATAAACTACAGTACTTTACTTAATAAGTCAATAAAGGGTCGGTCGGAAGAGAGGCAACTTAAAATAATAATGAACGAGGCTTATGCTCATATAGCACACCGCACACCGCACACCGCACGGCGCACACCGCGCAGCGCACAAGCAACCACGATTTGGAGTCTTCTTCGTGAGTAATGTTTAGTTGTGTTCGTCTTATTAATTAATTGACTTGTGAAAATTGATCAAACCTCGCTTCGCAAAGCTGAGCCGAAAATAAACGTTTTATCATTTGTTTGATATTTTAAGTAAAAGCCATAAAAAGAAAGGGACTGCTGCACTATTTATAATGACCACTCTGCAACTTATTGTCAGAGGGTATTTCATTAAGGTAAGAGGAGTCAGGGTGCGGTGAGGTAGAAACTAAAGCCGTACATTTCGTTATACCTGCCTAAAGCTAATTATAAAGTTGGTCACAACTCGGGAACAGCTTCGGTAAGCGCATTTCGTTACCATCCAGCACACAGACATATATACACACCTATATATTACTACTCACCGAAGCTAATGTAAACTGAGAGATTGTACGGTAACACCAAGTAAATATATTTCTATATGTAGAGTAAAACTATTTTTATTATACTTTTTTACTTTTTACTAAACGTTAGTTTGAATTAGAATGTATACATTCTTTTATCACTTTCAATGATATCACTTAAATTGTTATACAATATTATATATTATATATATATATATATATATATATATATGTAACAATTAATATTTATATATATATATATATATAGATTAAATATATTAAATAAGCAAGTGGATAAAGGAGTAACTTAACAGTAGATTCTTTGCCCACTTTGTTATATAGTTGCTTATGACATCGGTAAGCTCAAAAAGAAATCCCCCTCGCAATATTAAAATTAACTATCATCGCCTAAATTCGGGCTCGTGCCGACCTACTGAGCCTTAACGAAGTCGGACATATACATGTTACTTCATATAGTCTATTGTAAAGTCTATATTTCGTTTGTGTTCGTAAATACAGGGAAGCGGATATTATTAAACCCCACAAGAGTCGTTAAAATTTCCATTATAAATGAAATTGTTTGTATTTTTTTTAAATTACGTACTCTAAAGCAATACTAAAACTAAAATTCATACAATGAGAATATATATCAATATTTTTCTTTTAGGTTTAATTATTTACTGATTTACTCTACAGAATACTATTATGTATATTACTAGCGGTCCCCGCTCGGCAACGCCCGCTTGAAATATACGGATATTTATTAAAGTATATAAAAGAACCAATCAAGCGCAAGTCGGGCTCGCTCATAGAGAGTTCTGCACAAATTTCAGGATTGTTATGTATGTATCACGCACACAGCAGGGTATGCAGACAGAGCCTCGTGTTAAGACACTCCGTTCCCTAGGATTGTGCTTATGAAGTGACTGACGTTCTGATGTTGCAGCGAATAAAGTTAACAAACATAAATTGCGGTCATACACCTGCACTTATTTAGTATGAAATGAACGAATAAATAACTAATTAAAGTTTACTTCTCGGATTTGTTTCATAAGTCATATGTTTAGTAAGTGTAGGTCTGCGGGAAGTCAGGTCTTGACTTACGAACACGAGTGACGTGACGGACCAAAAAGAGAGTCTTTAAGGGTTCCGAATCATAATTTAAGTGTTTTGGGAATTGATTTGTTATTCATATTTAATAGAAAGATGTTTGGTTATCTCACGTCCGCAACGCGTTCCGGGTTAAAATATAGATTATATATTGTTTAACAAATCTCCATCTATCATTGAGAAACTTCAAGCATTTTGGAGGCTGCTGGAGAGAGTGTCAATTTACATTGGAGAACCCTATCGTTATTATAATCGTACAATCAAGTTCGAGGCTTCTCTATCACTGTACTAGTAGAATGTGTCAATTTTGTCAAAGTGTGTAAATAATTATATGCATTTCAAAAAACTCAGTTTTACACACTGTTTTGTTATTTATGAACCGATTTTAATAAAATAAACTCTATATGTTAACGGAATGTTGCCAACATCAAAAATAACATTTGTTTAAAATATCTTCGAAGTACAGACCAGTTACGGTTACGGTTTTATAATAAGCATAGATTTATTAATTTTGATTTAAATGAGGTATTTCACTGTAAATTTGAACTCATTGTTATTTGTAAGCGAAATCTAAATATTTAGTTCAGAGAAAAGGATATTTACTCATTTCAATATTTTATGGAAGAAAATATTAAAGAAAAATAAACAATAGTATTGTTTTTAACACTCGTAAGTTATCTTTGAGAATTTTAAACGAAATTCAGCCATTTACTCTGTATTTACGCATCTTTCGTATTTTTAATTTAATACAATTTTTTCCTGAAAACACTGAAGAATAGGAAAACAAACTTATATCATTGAATCCTAAGTGAAGTCAAACAGAGAGTAATCACAAAACATGCGCCGCTTATCTGATATACTCGTATTTATATATAAAACTTAAAATAAGACATAAGGAACTATTTACTACATAATATCTTGTAAGCTTACATATACGAAACACAACAAACAAGCCTCATTATGTGGATTTTAGGGTTCCGTACCCAAAAGGGAAAATGGAACCACATTATATGCAATAATTATATTTTTACTAAGACTCTGGTGTCAGTCTGTCAGTCTCTCGGTCTGTCTCTATTCCTTACTTATTTTTAATAATATAAAATATTTATATTTAATAAATAGTTTATTTTCAGTTATAATAAAATAAATGTTTATAATACGTCTATTATGTCAACAAGAATTTGTACGTATTATACATATAACAGAGTTCACTAATCTTTAATGCTCATATAATAAACTGACCTCAAAAACAAGGTTATCAGATTGATCTGTTTTTATGTTTGTATGTCATATTAGCCGAATCGAATAACTTGAGTAAGATGTTCTGTTTCCAAGTATAAAGTATATAATATGTAGTACGGTGTTTGTTCAAAAATTTCCCGAAAGCTACAAGTCATGTAGAAATGATAATTTTTTATTGTATATAAGGTATATCATTCATTATTTTGGAATAGGTGAAGTTAAATGAAAATAATTTTATTAACTTTTAAAATATAGGTACTCATTTCCGATGGGTAATGGAAACAAATCATTCAAGCAAATCTGACGGAATATCATTTTAACTGAAAGATTATAAATTAATTAAAAGGCATAATCTGAACATAAAACACAACCTTAATTGCTCGAGTTCACGAGTAAGATTATAAGAGCAGTTGCTAAAAGCGATTTGCATTCCATTATTATATTAAAATAGATGCAAGGAACTTCTTGTAGGCTGTTAGCGAATTGATGATGATAGTGTTGATAGTGATCATCTTGATTTAACGTCATCATCCCATCATCGTCCCCTGTCAGACAGAGATATCATTATTTAAATGATTGTTAGTACCCCCGTATATAGAACTGCGCCACAGTAGCTTTTATATAAATTCCACAAGGTACAACTTTGATTATAATTACAACTTAAACAATTCCACGTCAGACCTACCTTCTGTAGATATATATATATATATAGATAGAGAGAGAGAGAGAGAGAGAGAGAGAGAGAGAGAGAGAGAGTTTAGAGATAAATAGAAACACAGATTATACCTTCACACGACGCCCTCCAGCTCGAGAGCTCGAGTTCGCATAGAATTAATAAAACGCTTACCAAATTTCCAAATATCAAACAAAAATAAACAAATTTACAGAAACAGAATGTAATAAAAATATTTAACTGAAAATGTTTCAAAGCGACATTTTAGAATAACGTTTTCAGTTCACTTTTATTTGAACACTTCATAGAAAATATCGTTTATTGAATAAAAGCTCAAATACGTCGACACCAAATATGACAGCATCTGACTTACAGGGTGTGAGTTCAATTCCCACTCGAGGAAATGAGTTCATTTTAAAATACATTATATAATTTTATTCATAATTAGTCCCCCATAACTGCGTTTTTGCTCCTTCCTATGAATTCAAGAAATGTTCTCTTAGTGCTTCTACAGTCGGCTAGGAACCTACAAATCAAATATGTGCGTTCCTTCCATCCCGTGCTTGCGTCTGTAGTTGTCTACATCGTCCGTCACTACGTAACGGATATATCTACATATAGGTTAATCTAAATAGATGTATAATTTATTAAGGATAAATCGATAAAATATTTTTAATACGAAGTTTAACTACTATCGAAGTTCAGTATCGAGATACAGTCACATCGATACCGGGTTTAGAGGTTTGTCGAAACCACAAATAGTTTAATATCGCCGGAGCGCAGACGCGATTCAGTTAACGAGCTTGATTATTACATTTAAACTAATTGTTTTCACCTAAATCAGAAATGAATGACAACTATAACAATTGCCCGACAGTCAAATATACAAACGACTTAAATATGTGTTTTAAAACAACACCACGATGCTCTCCACTCTCCACTCTCCACATTCCGACCGATGTTCGAAAAGTTGCGTCTTGTCTCGCTCAGTGTTCGGAATATTGTAATATATGTTGAATTGCAAAACTTAGTCCGTACTTTCCCTTGATACCCTAGACAGGAAATTATGAAAAATGATTAATTTCCACGAGTGGGCATCGATCCCACAATTGTTGCGTTTAGATGTCTCCTCTGTCTCACAGCAGGGTGCTGTGTGCGGGATACGGGTTCATGAATAAAGTGCACCCAGCACAGTGTATCTGTACATCATCTCTCTGTACGAGTAGTGATTGGAGAACTTTCACAACATATTAATATTAAATAGCTTCGAGATTTATTAGGAATGTCTACAAAATACGGAGAGTGAACCTATAAAGGTTCATGTTTTTAATATTTTATCTGCGGTCGCCAAAGAGGTCGAGAAGAGTCACCTTTGATAGTTATGCTGAAATAAAAATATTGTATTATACTTTAGGGCGAAAGTGAGGTAAACATTACTCATGTTTATTAATTATTATTCAAAGATCCATTAATTCCGTGTATTTCTCGTTAAATTACTTATATTAGTTTTATTTTCCGTTGTAGCTTCAATATTTGGTTCAAAGTTCGTATGTTGCTATCTCTGTAATCATTACTTTGTAATATACATTATTGTTATTATTTTTCTCCTCATTTATCTGTACTTACGTGTACATGTTAATTGCATATATTTGACAATAGTTCATAAAATTAAACATAATCTAAATCTAAGTCGCTTACACGTTATCACACACTCGCGTGGACGCGCACCGTCGCCGCGCTCGTCGCCGCTGTTGTTCCCTGTCTTACCACCGTGACCGACTAACTTGTACGTTTTAATATTGTAATAGTAGTTGCTACAAAATTAACTTAACGTGGTAAAACTACTACGAACTAGCTCTTTCCCGCGACTGGGTCTTAAAATTTGATTTTTAAACAAAAATCTAAAAAAATCGATCTAGTAGTTTCTGATATTAGCGCGTTTAAACTAACAAACTCTTTGGATTTATAATATTAGTAGAGATATGAATATTAAATAAGTGTTGTACGTACGTCCGTACATCATTAGTTTAAGCTGTCCCCGGAGTAAGTTCTGACCTTTAATAATATTTCCTCTAAATGGGTAAATTTATAACAAATGTTAATGTTAATGAGCACTCACTTATATTTAGAAGGGTTATATATAGAAACGCGCTGTGACGGCTTCAATATAAATGTAATTAAATAATAAACAAGTGTCAAAGACACTTTATCAACATAATTGAGAACAAACAGAATATTGTGGTATTCATTTGAAGTATAAAATTTTTCATACATTTTAACAATTTTTTTAAGGTTGTCACGCACTCGACATCGACATTTACAAATTAGCTATAAATATTTTAGTTTACACATAATAAGCATATTAAATAATATATATAGAAGTTTATTTGACATATAGTTTTTTTAAAAGTATCTTTAGAAAAATATGTAATTATAAAAAATATTATATACTTATAAAGTTTAAAATATAATCGAAATCATGGCTTTAAAGTACGCAGTGTTCAGAAGTCATCCTATGAAGCTTGAATTATTTGTAACTCCTCCAGTCATTGCATACCGTTCTTTAGCAAATATTTATATATATTATATACTGTACGTATTTGAGAATCAAATCTGGAAATGAGAAAGTCCTCTGACTCGCACCACTCGGCAGAGTTCCTCACTTCCACTTTGAGAAACACCTTCAAACTGCTCTGATATGTATTTTTCATGTTCTTGTCTAATACTCAGTTATCCGTCGTTGGCGTGCGCTGATAAATCTGCACAAGTTAATCAAACTAAGCAAAAGTTGGTCGATTTTTGTAACATTAGCGGTGGTACATTGCAGGAGGATTCAGTAATGAGTTATAAAATTACTATTAAGATACACAAAATGGGCTCAGCAGGAGAAGCTATTTTTTTCTCCCAATTAGAGTTTTTCTCTATTATCAATCTAGTATGGAAAATTCACATTCATACTCGAATGAGTCGAGTCAGATCAAGATCAATGTCTTAAAGAAAGATAGCCTTAGTTTGTGCCTTTCTTTAATTACTTGTTATATATAAGCGTCTGTATCGATCACAACTCAAGAGGTGTGGGACGATGTATAATTTGTCAGTTTATTTAGACTTATTCTTTGGAATCTTTGCAATCTTCTAAAGTTATCTTTATAGTGAGAATTATCTATAAATATAAAATTTGAATTAGAAGCGAAATCATCTATCTATGTATATACAACTCTTCTGATTAGTGACGAAACTAAGGCTAAGGGACGAAGGCGAGATTTGTAGAATAGATCTACATATTGGAGGTCTATGTGAACGGTTCACTACTACGGTCAGTATTAATAAAGTAAAGCAGTGTACTATCGGCGATTCTGACTTATTATCTGCATATATTTCGCGAAACACGTGTGTACCGCAGGTTACAACAAAATATGAAATATCATCCGCTTCAGTGGGTTATTGCGACAGCTCCCTCTGCCCTCACTCAGCGAATATTGCCTCCGAGTCTTAGTTATTCTATTGTGATGGAAAATGCGAGGATCTTCCTCTCCTCCTGAGCTTTCCGTTACAAGACTTATTGGAAGTATATTAAGGAATAAAGATATATTAATATTTTATGTAATATCGATATTGTGTAAGTGTGGCGTCGCGCTTGCTATATTCATATAGAATAGTTACGGTATGTGCTACGGCAGGTATGAATGTTCTGTCTGTTTAGATGTTGGTCGTGGGTTTGACCCACAATGTTTCCACAATGCGTAGAAAATATGGATCACTTAGCTTACTTAAAATCCAAAAAAAGAGAATGTGACGTCCCCCGCCAGGGGTCGCTCCACACGTATTTAGGGTGTAATTAAATAATGACTTACAGAGTGTTTGATCGCTTACTTTAATATAGGGGTTGTTTTTTATTCTTGTTTCACGCAGACTTCGATGTGTGTTGCAGTGTTTATTTTAGTTAAGTTAAGATCAAGATTGTGTGTGTGTGTGTGTGTGTGTGTGCAGTCAGTGTCAAATGGAAGTCACGGTAATTCAAGGGTTAGATTTGAACTGTTACAAATATATTCTTTCTAGAACGACAAATAAAATAAATAAATAATAAATTAAAATAAAAAAAATAAGATTCAACTTCAAGCATTAAGCGAAAAGTAAAAATAAAGGTTTTTATGTAATATGTGGTAGGTACTGAGAATATCTATAATATATGTACACTTATAATAAAATCATTAAATGTCAGATTGACAGCCGATGCGTAAATAGAACCGAGACACCCGAATTGTGGAATTTAAGTTTCTTGCTATGTATCGAGAGTACGAAGAGTGGTATTTTACGTTTTATGGTCCACGGAGACGAGATTACACATTATTCATACTTCCAGTAGCTCAGAGCCGTCTTCGTCCCCATCAAGAATCCTGATTGTTTCGAACATTTGGGTAATTTTCCATCGCTGCTAAAGTATGTAGCAGCAGGTCTAACAAGACCTTCCCTTTGTAATGTTATTGGAGAGAAATTAATCAGTGTCTGGGCATGATAATGAATTTATACTGTCATTGTTAATTTACTCGGGAGTTTCTTTGCTCTAGACTGTATTGTTACCTTAAATATATAATAAGATGAATTAATTTAGATTAAAATGGATTATACGTAGAGAACGTGAGACATCCGTGACTCTAGGAGACAGTGTTTGATTGTAAACACCAAGATTGTGGATTTGAACCACACGTAGGGTGATACTATTTAAACTTAATTTATTTTCATTTTCTCCTCTGAAAGATAAAGTGCGGCATTGCGTCCCGCCACTTAATACGCAATATCTTAAAATTTGGATGAAAATTGGGGAATGCGGTGTCTTAATACTAGCAGAGGTACTGCCAGCCCAGCTGCTGCTGCTGCTGTGAAAACTTGTTTAAATTATGATCGTTACTCTACTTACTTTCCGATTAGATTCAAGCACACGATGTAATGGATACGTCTCAATTAGGTTTTCAAAGAATTACTCAGTCTGGATAATACCGACGTCGTCCTCTTAAGTAGCGTAAGTCATATTTATCTACAAAGGAAGTAAACTAGTACTCGAGGACGAACCGTTTACAATCAACGAGCCGGGCAAAGCAAAGTAACAAATAATTAAATGCAAATACTGCGTAAAAAGGGTCCAATACTACACTAGGAATCTGCGTTGTAGGAATCCTGGGACTGTCGAGGGCTGTGCAAACAGAGTAGCTCTCCAGTGAGAGGCTCTCGGCCCGGTGAGAGAGCGTGACAGCGTGACAGCGTGACGACACGACAATTGATTACATTTATTCGAAAAACAAATCTAATAGAATCGAATTTAATGTCAATATGTTAAATGATCTTGTTGGCGGTTTATTCTCGCCTCTACGTTTAAGATCGCTACGAAATGTTTGTCACATTCACTTCTGTCTGGTGTAGGCAATAGCCTCGTGAGCGGATCGTGCTACGGTTTGCCGTCATCTTAAGGGAAGTATTACAGATTTCTAAAGATAATAAGCTCAAGTTTAATTAATATTTCATAAAATTCCGAGCTGATGGAGCTAAAGTAATTAAAATAACTTATGAGAAACACAGTTTATTATATTTATAACGTTTTTTTCTACCTTTTATTAAAACAATTATGTTACTAGACACTCATTCCTCACAATAACCCTATTGCAAAAAAATCGATTTTAAAATATTTGGTGGAAGTTAAGCTAACGCCGCATATAATGTTATCAGCGTATCAGCGCAATTATTCATTTGTGCATCCCATCCATTTAATTAATTTGATTGACATTCTTGCCTTCTATTTCCGACTTCATATGAACAAAGCTAATCGAAAACATTAATAAATATAAAACTAGCACGACTGCAACTTACAAAGCTTTATTATATTGATATGAAAAGCTATCTCTTCTCTTTATAATTGTAGCTTTATATTGTTCGGTTCAGCTTCACGCATCCCAGACAGAGGAAACCTAGTATTAAGACACCCAGTTCCCCACTTTCTGCCGAATTCTGGAGGCATTGCATGTTGAGAGGCGGAACTCAACGCCGCGCTTTACCTCGACACCAGAGTGATTTTACACTACTTTTACAATCACTAATTTTCATTCAATAATTGATAATTAGTCAAAAAATTAAGGGTGTCACATTTTTGGAATAAATTTGAAAAATTCATTAAACAGAAGTTGAAATATTTTCCTTAACTTTATAACGCATCTCGTTGAATAAACACTGCTGCATGTGCTGTTTTTATTTTTGTATTCAGATAATTTTACGGACGATATATAGACAAACTGCACACGAGGGACGCAGTAGTCGTCTTAGACAAGAGACATGGAAATTATTAATATATGTAGGTTAAACTCAAATACACTCAGTGACTGTGAACGTGACGGTAGTGAGTTCCATTTCCACTTGAGGAATTTAATTGTTTTCATTTTCTTGCTTTGTTAAAAAGAAAACGATGCATGAGTGCCTTACACCGTGAAGTAGAAATAGAATATACATTCCCTGAATACGTACATAGGTACGTATAGACTTGGCAACCTTATTGAATGGCATGTAAATTAATTCTACATAAAAATGATAAAAATAAAGTAAAAGTGATTATATAGTTTAAATGTCAACACATCAAATAGATTCGTCACAAAACAGTAATTGGTATAAATGATATAAATAGGGAGACATACGGAATACAGAAACACCGCGCACTCTCAGTCGACGACGAGTGGCGAGAGGCGCGTATATACTCGTATGTATGTCTAACACGTATAAGTCTCTTAGACAAATATACGAATAATTAATAATACTGATAAACATTATTATAGTACATAAAAATAATAATTATTATAGTAATTATTATTTTTGTTAAGAGTTATTACTATTTTATAAAAATTAAAGATTTTCATCGATCCGAGATGTCTAACACAAAATTAATTAGAACTCTACAAATATGTAGTGCGCGACCCCCAGATGCTGGTCTCGGCGAGGATAACAAATGTGAGCAGTACTAAATAAGAATGTCGTTACTCAAACGAACGACTTAGCGGAGACGCGGTCGCAATTAGTGAGGCCTTTAACGATCAGAGCTGGAGATCGCTAACTTCACTCCTTGTTTGCAAACATCCACCAAATCCTGAATCGAAATCCTAAATTTCTACATGCACTTGCATGCTGATCAAATGATTTCATTGCTCCTATTTGTTTATACGGGGCTAATAGTGGGGCTGAAACCTACGCTTTCTAACTCTGAGACAAATTATAATACCGTAGTGACGCAGTGGCACAGCGCAATAGTTGTGGGTTTGATTATATCGTTACAAATAGCACTTTTTTCTCAATAATTCATATATAGTTATATAACAGGAAAAAGAATATGTATACGTATACAGATGTAACTCGTCTTTAAGAAATATCAAGTAAGTACTTTGTAACAGAATCGGGTTCACGTTTTAAGCTCTAATACATTAACAGTTTAGACTTAAATGCAGATAAATGCGAAAGTTGTAAACATCTCAGATAAGACGGCTATTAGTTAAGCTTTTAGCGAATGAGAGGAGTCGTCGGGGCCAGTGGGAAATCCCCCGGGGAGCCCCGATCTATCAGAGGGACAAAAAGATTTACAAATTATCGCGGTATTTGCGGGTTTGATTGAATTGTATGTTAAGGTTCTTGACGCGATATGAAGGACAACTAGAGAGATTTAAAAAAAGTTAAAACGTGGTGTAATATTTATAACCGAACTTAAATTTCTAGAATATCTATTTTTTTGTAGTAGCGACTACCGCTGCCGCACTATACTTACAACATTTACCGATCGATCGTTGCAAATGAAACCCTCAAGTACTGCGTTTCGTCAGACATTTTTCAATAACAACTTATTCAACTTAATATATTAACGTATTCAATTTAAGCTTAAGTTTTTTTTTCATAAAAAAACCTCTTTCATCATTTCCCGCTCTTTAAATTTAAAACTTTTAAAAGCCTTTTAAACTTAAATTTAAATGACAATTAACATTCAAAGTACGTGCAGTCAGTTCCGCTTGACAGCAGTTTATAATATAGTAGTTATTATAATCGTAACTAGTCCAGTGTATTATCGCATAGCGGAGCAACTATTCAATGGAATCTAATGAAGTTTGCAGGTCGGAACTTTAAAGACCAAAGTAATACCAGACGGAGTTCACCTCTGTATAAATAATATCCGTCCAATTGTGCATCTAATTATTATTCATTTTACCGTGTGCACTTGTATTTACAAAGTGCGGTGTTAAGTTTCGTCAATCAATACATAATGTCTTGAAAATTCTGTAGGTTGAAGTATTATAATAATATGTGATGCCACCTGTACTAAAGAAAACGAATATAAATACCGTTTTATAAATTATACCATAGGCTGGCTGACAAACCTAATAGTTATGTATGGGTTAGTATTTACAAAAAGCTTAAAGATAATCTTGAATATCTCGCACATAGCAGGGTGGGCAGAGGCAACATAGTGTTAAGACACTCCGTTCCCCTCTTTTCGCCGAATTTTGTGAGGCCTTGATGCGTTTTTCCCTGGATGCCAGAGCGAAGAAAAGAAAATATTTGATAACCAAATCCAAATATTTGATAATCCAAAACTTGATAAGTATTTCATACAATGAGAAACCAAGCAAGAAATCGTATACATAATATTCTTAACGTCAGGTCTGAGGTCTTTCAAACTATACAACATATTGCAAATTTTGTTAATAGATGAAGACAATGATAAAAAGGAAGATTTACGAGTATATTATGGCTAATATACAAAATTACATAGTAACCGGAAAAACTGAGCGGTAATATCCATGTAGGCAAAGCCGCGAGCGGACACTAATTCTATTCATATTTTCGCTTAAACATATAATATTAATTTTAACAAGGTTTCCATTAAAACAAACCTACGTCTCCTCGCTTGTGCCGCACATTTCTAAGCTCGAGCGCTACGCAAATATTTTAAAACCGCTTAATTACGTGTTTCAATAAATTCTCGAAAGTCAACAAATTAACCCGAATGATTATTACAGTCATGGGTTTGCTTTAAAATTGAGCTTTAATATGCTCACATTAAAGTTGAAAGTCCAAACAACCGTTCCCAATTAATCGGTAATTAATATTTTCGATTAGGACGTTTTAATTAGAGGGTATCTTCGGTCGGAGGAGCACTCCAGGAGGTAAATTCCAAAACCGCTGAAATTAAGTGCGTTATAAAATAGAGGGGTATTTGTAGAGTTGGTTTTTATTACATGAACTCACTCGTTGCGGACTGAAAGCTTCCATTAAGTTGAAAAATGTTATCATTTGACGTCTCGTCGTAACAGTTGAGTTAAAATATAATATAATAATTTGTTCTTTGTTATATTGAAAACTCTTTTGTACGGGATTCGGTGAGATTCTCTGTTGCAAACTTAACTTTAGTTAATCAATGGATTTTTCCTGATATATTACTTCCACTTAATGAGTAGTGAGAGGGAGTGTGAGACCTAAATGTGTACAAAGTTTCGATGATATTGAAGAAAGGTTAAAAGCAACAGGACGCCCCACGTTGATGACCGGGATAGGGTGACAGAGGTAATCTATAACTCCCCGCTAGGGACAAAATGTGAAGCTAACAGAATTTCTTTACTACTTATACAGATGAGATATGTTCAGCTACAGTTAGAGAGAAAGAGAGAGAGAGAGAGACAGTCAAAATCTTGTAAAAAATAAGTTTCGTTAGAGTAATGACAATGTATCGCTTTTTTTAGAAAAAATGTTTCTTAGTAAGAAATCCCAAGAAAATAAATAATTTGACTATAGTACGTGAATATTATTGTAACTGATAATATACTGAACAAGCGTGAGCTTAAACCCTTTCCTCTCATACAGAGACAGTTAAGAGAAACGATACACTATGTTTTACTTTTAGTTTAGAACGACGAAATGAACTGCCCCAAGTAGGGATTGGATCGGCAATCACCGCCTGCGATGAGACGGCGCAACGATGGTCAAAACATACTCGTAGCTAACAAAAGGATAAGTTGTATATATAAAACATACAAAATCGACCAAAAACTGTCTTTTCTATTACGACACTTCGGGAAATTAATTATAATTTATAATTATTTTGAGGCCAGTCGTGGCGCAGGGCAACAAAGTGTTACTGTATTTATACTACTGTATTTTACTACTACATTTTCTGGAGCACAGTATTTAACCTTCAAATAAAACGCAGTCAAAAGAGCAATCATCTATAATTTTTGTTTCATTAACTTATATTAGTTAATATATAACTACTACTAAATGAGTGTATATAGTATATATAAGTGTATGTGTCTACGTAAGTTTCCT
>JBAIZZ010000322.1:486741-594188 GCA_037355905.1 Heliconius aoede | reverse complement strand
CAACACAACACAACACAACACAACACAATGCCCAATTCTCTAAACACGCAATGTGTTGATTGGGCGCTCAACGCCGCGGTATTTTATTGCCAGAGTGAAGAAAATGAAAATAAACAATTCCCCTAAGTGCACGTCGAGCTCATAATATTTGCGTTTTTATAAGACGTTGTGCTTTAAATTAAAACTATTAACCAATTTAACTCTTCAGTTTTATAATGTAGTTTACAGAGAATGCGGTGTTGAGTTCCGCTACTGAACATGAAATAATTTGAATCACTCGGCTCTTCTTGTCTTTCGTGCCACGAAAAACAACGTGATGCTAAAAAATATCAAATTGAGCCATTAAACATACCCACATATAGCCGATTCGGCACTTCCGGTCGCAGGCCTTACATAAAAAGTTAAACAAGTTTGGTGTATTGCCAAGAGCCGCTTGAAGCGACACTTCGTCTTCATTGCCATCTCTCCTGCCGTTACACTCGCAGGACAGAGAGTACTCGTCCGTTATTGCGATTTATTTGCAAGAATTATATTTTCCGTTATTTTTGTTGAGACGTATCTGTTAGGCTGGCGCATATTTTATGGATGTGCAATACGTTGATTTTAGTGCTTCGTCTACTTGTTAAGTGTGACAAACGATATTAATATCATAAAAAAATCCCAATATATTTTAGTAATAATTTTACAAGCGCAATTTGAATTGTCAATTGAACATAAAACTCCCATCGTCTGCAGGACCTCCAGGAGACAGTTTTGCTATCTCCAGGAGAGAACACCCCAAGTAACAATAGTTTTACGGCACTCATCTCCTGCATATAGCATATATATATGCAGCATGGAACGAAGTATGAAGAGAGATTACATCGTGCAATAGCACACCTATGTTCTCGTGTACATTTTCCCGCCCTCAATAAAAAAATATAAGTCAAAATCGGATCCAAACTATATTCTTTGAATAAAAAACAAAAAAAGCATAATTATATAAAAACGATTTCATGTTTTTATAATTAACTCATGAAGTGACTAGAGCTTTATTTGAACGACACGTTTATTCGAGATCGCACTTGCTTTGAGAGCAGGACGCTTGACGATCGATAATATTGCTCAAAGTAAATAAATAAATAAATAGAAAAAATACCAAATTTTTGTTAAAGTGTTCATTGAGGCTTAATAATAACATAAGTATTACATAATTTATACTTGTACTTATATATTTTAATTTTTTTTATATTTTATACAAATTTATAATTTTCAACTTTCGTTTCGAAAATTTTAGTAGTGCGCTGTTGCGACCAAAGAAACAGCTCCAAGATTGTACAGATTTTGGTTAAATATAATTACGTGAAACTTTGTTTCGGTGTTCAAAGAAATGCTTTGAGTTTCACTACTCACCACAATGTCTTAGTCTTGTCTTAAATCAGTGTGAAGATAAAGATCTAAAATGACTTCCTGACGGCAAGTATGAAGCGGTATGCAGAGACTCACGCTACCCCGCTAAGGATACTGAAGAAAATGATACACAACGCCTGTAAAACTCACAGCCGTTGTGTACATAATGTATCTAAACTGTGCAACGAACTATTGCATCCAAAATATACATGTGAAATTAGGGCAAAGTTAAATATTACATGATGCATCGTTGTTGAGCCCAACTACACAAAAGAATATGAAATCTGCATAAGTGCCAAGTTTTGTGTTCACTTGGAATAAAATTCAAGTCTATTTATTTACAAATTAAATGTTATTTTTAAAAATAGTAGATACAAAATATGAAATGTTAACACTCGTATATCGTACAATTGTTACCTTAAAATCAAGTTCATATTTCATTTTAATGCGCTCCACAGATGGCGAATTACTCACGAGTTAATTATCATATTATTTATTATAATAGATATAAATACATACATTTGGTTTTACTATTTTTATTATTTATTGTAGTAATTTAAACAAAACAAGCATATAAAGCATAAACAAACAGAGCACAAGATAAACAGCTAATAAGCTATCTCTCTCTCTCTTTCTTCATCTATTATGCAGGAAAAATCACCCACTTCCATTAGGCTGTATTTTATGAACCGTGATAGTTAGAAAACTGAAATTTTCACATATCATGTAGTTATCGTTACATATGCTGCCGCTATTACAACAAATACTAAAAAAACAGAATAAAATAAATATTTAAGGAGGTTCCCATATAACAAACCTTTTAGAATATTTTTATAATGATACGAAATTCTTCGGTCGTGAGTTGGACTCGCACTTGGCCTTCTTTTTTTAATTAATCCCCGAATTAATCTGGAATGAATATAGTCTGTAGGTTAATAAGATGTTGCTCAACATTTCATACCAGTTCTTTAATTCACTTACGACTCCTTAGAATATAATTTATTTATACATGGTTTATATATTTTATTCCATAACGACGTGAATAAGATATAAGGCAGGGGAATCCAGTATTAAGACCTCCCGTTTCCCATGGCACACGTTTATTTTCGAGACAATGCATAATTATTGGCTGGTGGAATTAACCGCCACATTGTGTCAACCTTCTAAATAACATAAATGTTTAGAAGCAAAAGTAAAATCATCTTGAAGGTGTAAGGAAGGTGAATAGACTCGACTGTCAAAAGTACATTCGCCTCCTACATTTAGAGCTTCATCTCCAGCAAGTGGCTCTCGTGTCAGCACAACGCGTGGATGTGATTTGAATAATTCAACGACGAGTAGTTCCCGATCGAAGTTCTTTTAATTACATTCTACTAATGAGAATGTTCGCCAAACGTAGTTCTGCGTAAATTAATAATATAGTGTAAGGAATCATTATAATAAATTTCGATGGCGTTCACAGTTCAATCTACTTTTTTAAAATATATATATATATATATATATATATATATTAAGTAGTTAAAAGGATAGTTGGCACATATTTAGGGTTTTTCTTGACACCGGCCACCATCACTATACTTTTGAAAATAACAAAGGGAAAGAACTTTGAATTACATTTTAAAAATAGATCTACAGCGTTGCATTTAATATCAAATATGTATTGAGGTCAGTTGTAAAATGAAATTCTTGGACTTACACGTTTTTTGTCTTTAACGCAGGATAAGGTCGACGGATAACTTTAAAAGATATAAAAGTTACAACACCAAGTTGAAAATGATGTCGTCATTAGAAGTCACGTCTTTCTGTTATCACTCGCTTTACTGATAAGAGAATGATGTTAGTGCTCTTTCTCCGTCATTTTAATTTACTTACGACTTACTTAAATTTTATTAAAAAAATTAGAATAAAGATGTTATATTAGATAGATTACGTTTCTATAATTTTTTTATGGTTATCATAGTTCAGTTCATTATTAGACAGTAACTCGTGTTGCTTATAAATATAATATATTGGAGCAGGGGATTAAGAGTGTCACTGTAACGCTTCGGTTGTGTGTTCGAATCTCACTCGAGGGAATGAATTATTATTTCTTAATACTTTCATTTGTTCGCTCTGGCACCAAGGCAATGTCTCGGCGGAAAGTGGAGATCGCAAAGCGCGGCGTTGAGTTCCGCCACAGCAACACGCAATGTCTACAGAATTCGGCAGAAAGTAGGGAACGGAATGTCTTAACACCGAGGTTTCCTCTGCCTACTCTGCTATGTGCGGGATACAGCGTGATACTGAAAAAAAAGAAGATTTCTATCGTCAATTTTACTAAAAACAACATTTGCGATATTTTGAAGAGGTCACAAAAAAAGCTGCTACGATTTCTAACGATTTCTAGTTTTTATTTTATCTCTTTAAATTATAGTTTATCTCTCTTTGGAGAGCTTTCTGTATTTGCTATTTTCAAACTTTAATACCGAAAAAGCACAAGAGGTTTTTTTTCTCGTAACAAAATACATTTAGTTCGCATGTTTTAAGGCAATATTTGCGGGGAATCGTAACTTCCTGGTATACTCGTACTTTGTAGATGCTTAAGTAAGTTACGATAAAAAAAAACATTTTTTAATTTGGATTGAGTTTAAAATATTATTTAATTTGGCTAAATTTAGTTATTTTTATATATATTTGTTATATATTTGTTTATATCGGAATTTATTTAAAAGTAGATTTTTGTTTTGAGCTACAATTGATTCAGTAAAGATATATTATGTAGGTGAGTTTCTGTAACACTTTTGTTTCCCGCGTGTTCGAAACTTGTGAGTGGGAATACTAGCTTACTGAGCTCTTTTATTTTATAACTTAAAGCTACACTTTGTTAACTATATACAAATATATATATGTTAGTTATTATTTATTTAATTTGAGAGTCTGAAAATGTCAATATGCCGGTGATGACTGGAACACGCATTTTTCATAATTCCTGTAAATAGTTCTTCAAAGTTATTTCTTTTGTCAGAGTATCTGGTGGATGGTGGTTGTTACGGCCGCGTACTGAAACGCAGGAATAAACTAAAGTATCAGTAATACTTCAAATGATTCTCGTTTGCTACAACGCGTTTATTTGACTTCCACTTGGGACTCTTCCAGCGTCCTATTGAGCTGAGATCTAGGTTACGCCATTATGAAAAATACACCATGAAAAAAGAAACAGTCAATGCTAATTAATATCTTATTATATAAATTATTTTTCTTATATTTTTATAAGAAGACTCTTTTTAAATTTAAACTTAATTTAAGATTCTATTACATTAATAAATGCAGCCAATAATATATATATTTTCATATATTTTCCATATACACACGCCTAACTATCTAACTATCAGGTATATTTTTGTTTGTATGTATTGATATATTAGCGATACAAACCAGCGGGACTTGAGATTCTGTGTAATGTGTGGTGAATTGAGATGAGTCTTGGCCTACTTCCGGCGCTCGGAGAAAGGAACATTTAAATATCACTTCTAGCGCGCTGCATAATATTCTATAATGCTTAAATAGGTCAGAGGCCATTGTGTCGCAGCGGCACAAGAGTGTGACCGTAACGGGATGGTTGTGGGTTCGATCCTCACTCGAGGAAGTTAAATATTTATTTACATTTATATTTCCATGTCTTCGCTCTGATGTCGAGGCAAAGCGCGACGTTGAGTTCTGCCACTCAACACGCAATGCCTCCAGAATTCGGCAGAATGTGGGGAACAGAGTGTGTCAATACTAGGTTCCGTCTGCCTACCCTGCTGTGTGCGGGATACAGCGTAAAGCTGTTTTTTTATTTTGCTTTTCTTAAATAGGTACTGTTGAGGTTTTATTTGGCTTCCATTTCGTCGGTATGCGATAAAAATGTGTGGACAACATTTATATAGCCGTGTAATATACGAAGTGGAGTGCTAAGTACCACCACTTTACACGCAATCCCGTAACACCAGGTTACGCTGCTGTTCCGGAAAAATCGTAAAGCGGGAAAAGTATAAGAGAAACACTAGAAAATAATACAATATTTAATTTTTTAGTGTTAATTAAACCCAACTAGCATCAACTATCACTGGCTGCCTTCATGGAGCAACTTGAAGTAAAACCTTTTATATCTAGAGTCATTTCTAGAGTCTTGAGAGTAATTGCTTTTGCAACTTTCATTATAAGTATATTAGTCATTTATCGTGTACAACATAAATAATAAACTTTACGTTATATATTGTAAACTATATTAAGTGATATATATGTAAATTTGCAGGTGAAGCCAATCATGGTGTAGGGGTACCATGGCATTACCCACCACCAACCCATGGACCCACCAGCATCTTGCTATATGATCCGAAACATGGGAAGTGTCGGCCGACAGGAGTCGACCGATGCACCTCTTGACTCCCTACAAATATTTCTAGTTCAGTCACTGTTCAGGCCCTCTCCCTACATGGTAGGGCGGCCTACATCTAGCCGCTTTTGCGGAGAACACCACAGAACGCCACTTCGTCGCCTGCTCCACTTTATCCTTCCTTCACTTCTAGTCTTCGTCTTATCTCGTGCCACCCGTACGCGAACTTTCGAAATCTCCTGAAGTTTGCCTCATAGGAGACGAGATCGCAGTAGTAAATCGGACCCGACTCCTCCCGAGTGATTCCATTCATCATCTGCTCCCGAAGCTCCCTGTAGAGGGGGCACATAAACAATACATGCTCCATTCTTTCATCGTCCTCACCGCAGAAGTACACACTAACCTCACACAACTTCATATCGTACAGCCTTTTCCTGAAGCATCCGTGTCCTGTCAGCATCTGAGAGCATTCATAGTCAGGCTCGACCCACGCAGCGTTGAGACGAGCCAACACGTCCGGGAAGTATCGATAGAGCTCCCTACCCTTTGCCTCTCCCTCCCATCTCTGTTGCCATTCGGCAACAGTCTCCTGCGAAATTTTTCGTTTCCCCGTCCTGAGTTCGTCCCGGGACAGATGACGCAGGTCATCTATTCTACCCGCACGTTTCACTTCGAGGTCCGCCGGTAGCACTCCAGCGAGCACCGGGAGTGCCGCTGAGCTCACCGAGCGGTACGCTTTCGTTAGTAGGGTCAATGCCTGCCGTTGAGTCCTAATTAACGCTGTTCTGACTACGTAGGTGGACGTGCGATGCCACCAACACCCTGCGGCGTAGGTGACTGTTGCCACTTACGTACCTTGGTACAGGACTTTGAGAGCCCTGTACCGTACACCCCACGTGGAAGCCGAGATCCTGGACATTTTCCCGAATGCCGCTGTGGCACGCTCTCCAATGGACTGCGCGTGTTCGCGAAAGCATTGACTCGCGTCGACTACCACCCCGAGTACCGTGGCCGACGTCACGCTCCCGACTGATTCCCCGCCGCGCCGAATGACCGGTGGCCGCCCCGGCAACCTCCCCTTCAGAGTCAAGGTATGTGACTTCGAAGGAGAGAAGCCCAGACGGTTCCTCTGTGTAGGGGTACCAGTGTAGTGTCGAGTAAATACGACAGGTCATGGTTTCAGCTTCCTCCTTAAGATATTAAATACTTACCAAACATTTTAATTACCTCGCTCTTCTAACGGGGTAAAGCAAAATCTGTTCTTCAACACACTATGCGTCAGATTTCGGCAGAAAGTTGATAACGGATGTAGTCTTAATAGGAACGGAGTGTCATAATACTAGGTCCCCTGATTTTCTCTGCCGACCCTGTCATGTGCAGGGTAAAACGTGAATCTAAAAAAGAATATATCTATATAGGGTAAGCTATCTCGCCAAGTTTCATCTTCCTAAATCCAATTGTTTCATCTGGGTGTTGTCATTCAAGTCCATCACTCAGAAAAGGAAGAGCTGTATACATCCATATATGTAGATGGATAGATCACATTTCAAATTGAGGGAACCATTTAGTAAATTTGAAAGTAATTAATCGCAATGGCGAAGTTCGAAGCTTCCACTTCCGCGACAGGAAGGAGGCAAACTCACTTACTAAGTTTGATATTTAAAACAAATTAGAGACCGTACTAAAACTACGTCACATTCGAAGGCGGAGGAGTCAAAGCGATTTCTAAATAACAAAGGGGCAACTCTATTAATACATTTAATTTAAATTTAATACTAATTATTAAAGTTCAGGGGGTCCGCTGTCGTCCTTACAGATTGGTTTGATTAAGCAACGCGTTCACGAGTTGTTCACTTTATAAAGTATATTCTATATATAAAGCATTCCATTCGTGATCATGTTTGTTGAGTCAGTCAGTCAGAGGAGTATTTAATTGACAAACTGGTAATAGGCGTATGGTATATATACACCTATTATCAATTTCAAATATATAATTTTTTATAAAGAATTATATTTTTGTCTGTATGTTTATATTGTTTTCATACAAAATCTACCAGAGCGATTTCAAAAATTGTTTCATCGTTAGATAGTTGCTCCTTCACTGAGCTACACAGGCTATATTATTCTAATGTATGCTTTAATATAACCCAATGTGTAAATAAACTAGTTATAACAAATATATTATCGCGAGTACGCTGCAGAAACTATTGAGTATCATCAAGAAGAAAACAATGTTCTACGGTGTTATAGAGCGCATGTACAGAGATACTGGATGTATGCACTCAGTGCCCAGTGACGTATTCCAAAACCTCTAAGTAATTCTGACCGCGTTACAATAGGTTACATCGAAACGCTATTTTGATCAAGTGTTCCTAGGTAAATGGACTAGCATAGTTCCTGAGATTAGAGCGTTCAAACAAATTTTCATTTTTCAATTAAATTCAATAAAAATCTCATAAATACGAACACCTATTGTTATCTAATGACCAACACATTCCTAAGGTTTCTGAGGTTAATCTTTATCCTTGAATTGGTGCATAGAGTGAGGCGCTGCGGTATTTACCTCGTAAGTGTAATTAGGGTGACTAATTACTTCTCTAAATGTAAAAAGCGTAGTTTTTCACATGAAATTACAACTTGCTATTCATTTCCCGCATATAATACGAATATATAATACTAAATACATAAGTCATATATTAACAAAGCAAGGTTATTGCTGGTAAACTGGCAGGCATTTCACTCATTTCAGTAAAAAGGAGCGATCTTATTTGGTATTTGCACGGTTTTTGTTGGAAGCCTCGATTACGTTTTCATTTTGAAACTTTTTGAGAACTAACTTGAATTTTAAGCTTATTCGTTTGGATTTAATTTGAACTGGTAGCGCTGGTTTTTCAACATAATTTTGGAATATATTGGCTCGCAAACGTTTCTGTGGACTTTTGAAGTAATAGAGTACGTACACTCTTTTACTTTTATAGAATTGACATCACAATTTATAATGATAAGATTACAAAAATATTAACTTTTATCTGTTCATAACGCGGCATTGATTTCCTCTACTTAATACAAAATATCTCAAATTTGGGAAAAAGATCTTTCTGTGTGTGAAATATAACGAGAAGCTGAAAAAAAACCTGAACCTATACGGTGTACGTACTATTGTCAATAGATTAGTCTTAACTATGCTACGATGGTGTGGATTTGTAAATAACAATAATAGGATTTCAAATTTGAAGAAAAACTCAGGATGATTTGGTTTATATCGAAAAAGGGTCTATAAAACGAATATTTATACAACATCAGCCAATGTCGAGATGTATCTATAAATACCCAAAAATATAATTTTATACACAAATGTGTAAGACGAATGTACCTAACACATGTATTGATCTCAGTACGAAGAAGTTATCGAGGACTACCGCGATAGCGTCGACTTCAAGAAGAACAGATCAAGATGTCGAAGATACGTCTCTTACTTTCTTAATATATATATTATTAAATAGCACAATATCTAATCAGAATAAGGAAACAAATAAAGTCACGTTATCAATTATTATCTTTGATCTAAGGTAATTAAGTTTTCGTTTCCTCAGTAACAAGCCAGAATGCTTCCTATTATGTATCTTAAGTATATTAATAGCCGCGGGTGAAACAAAATTGTTCAAGTATTGCGTATGACTTCAAAACGAGTGTGGGAAGTAACTTTGATAAGTAGTAGATTACATCGAAATGAATAACGCAATGTTATAATATAACAAGAGGCGCAGGCGCAGGCGCAGGCGCAGGGGCACAAGACGAAACTTAGTGTCTCTGGTGTCGATGCAACTCGCTAGTTATTGCGCAATAGCTCCTTTCATAGTTCAGGGGAAAATGGAAAACGGAACTGTCTAAGACGTTTTAGTTTCGTTTCGTTTCGTGACGATCGCCTCCGAACGTTGTTAGCGTCTTAATTAACTCTTCAGATTTTGTGAGAGCGAATTCTGAACTAATTTGTTATTTATTCTAATTAATTTATCATTACTATAACTCATCGACAAATTATTTTGTATTTAGACCTCGTCGGCTGTTTACTTGGTTTAGGAGTGCGGTTACAAATGTATCATTTTGTATCAAAATATGTCAAACTAAAAAAGTATTTTTACATTATATATTTTTCATAACTTAAAACTTTTACCTTTCGTGATTTTTTTATTGTCAAAATTTGAAATTATACAGTGTGTTTATATGAAACAATAAGTCTATATACGTTACAAAATTCAGAGCTTCTTAATCTATTTTGGAAAAAAATGACGACAACAATATTCATAGGGAAACACCATACTGTTTTCCGAGTAGCGGATCTTAGCACAACGCTTTTATTTAGTATCGAGTACTTGAGTAGGAATCACACTCACAGCCACCGCGCTCAGACGTTATCGGAGCTGCCGGTGCGCCGCGACTGCTTATATCAATAAATTGTTTGTGGAATAATTCATATTTCAATACCACGAGTTCTTTCAAAATATACTTCACAAAGCATATTTTTATAACTTCAAGCTGCGATACAACGTAAATTAAATATAAAAATATATTATTGTTGTTCTTTATTTATGGCGTTCGTAAACAGAGATCCTACTAAGATACTGCTTTCACCTATAGGAGTAAAAAAATACTATTTATAATTTATACATAATCAAATGTTAGTAATACAATACAATAAAATACTACTATTTTACAAAATTGTTAGCTTATACTTCAATATGTAATATATTTACATAAACAAACATTAACGAACATTGAACATTGAGGGGACGGATCAGCTAAGGACAGGTGATAAGGACGTGGACCTTCATCCAGGCCACGTTCACACAGTTATAAAAATATAATATAAGGTATTCAATATGGATGCAGTTTCCATTGCATCATCTTCTTTGCCGGAAGGAAATATTACAATTGTATAAATAAAATAATTTAAGGTGAATTGTTACTGATGCCGACCTGCGGCCGTCCAACAGCGCCGGACTGTAAACGATAGTTGAAAGTTTAACTTCTGGGGGAAATTCATTATTTATTTTCCTTCCTGCGAGCATTGTACTACCCCATATTCCGAAGCAACATCCCATATTTGAGTGAAACGTGGATAGCGGAGTTTCTTCATCATAGATCCACTTTGCTGTGACAGAAAATACGGAAAGCTGAAAAAAATAGCAATGTTCATATAGGCTTAATGCCGAGAACTGAGTTTCAACATCATTGAACTTTCCTTTAAATTTAGCAAATTAACAATTGTCACAATGCGTGGCACGTCACTATTACTTGCAAGTCATAATTTTTTCGAAATTGAAATTAAACGTACAAAGGCTTCAGCAAAAAATTTTGGGTTCATTCCAACATATCTCCACTGGAGGCAATTTGGATAGAAGTTGTTATGTCCTGTGCCCCGACACATGTAATGAGGGAGGCTAACTAAGGGATGACAAAGGGTCGGTCAGCTATGCGTATTCGGTAATAACGTATTAAATATAACGTATAAAATATGAAATAGCAAGGAACAATACAAATCTTACGCCTTCTCGTTTAGATTTGTGTTTCACTTTTACTTTATTTGAAAAGTTTATTTTTGTTTCGTTTATACGTTTATTGGTTTATTGCGTTTATTGAACTTGTGCCTCTACATGAAGTACCGATGTTGATGACTTAGTGTGGTGGGGATGGAAATTAGAAATTTAGAAATATTAACCCTAGAGCCCTCATCATCATATCATTCATTCAGCCAGTACACGAGTTCCACATAACCTGATAGTAGTCGTGTGGTGTAGCCGTAAAAGAGTTTCCTCACGAGAAAAAAGGTTTTAATATAAAACATTTTTTTTGTTTCAAACTATATCCCGCACTCAGCAGGGTCGGCAGAGGGAACCTAGTGTTAAGACACTCTGTTTCCCATTTTCTGCCGAATTCTGATAGTATTGCGTGTTGAGTGGAAGAACTCAACTTCGCGCTTCACCTCGACTGTCCACAACCGTCGCGTTACAGCTACGTCCTTGTGCCGCTGCGCCACGACGGCCTCATAAAACATCGTTCTTACAAAAACAAAACAAAATAAATACAAATAAAAATAGAATACAAGTGTCTGACTAAAATCTCTAATTTCATAATATCCTAACTCCACCGCCGCACCGATTATTTGCGGATGCAAGAAACCTCGAGCCGGCTGTGGCCGTCGGTCGTCTATCAATGATCTTTGTGAATCCGCTACATGAGGGTGGAATCTATCTATTATGTAGTCGCGGCTATAACTAGAGCTAGAGCAGGGGTTTTTAGTTCACTTTTATACTATACTAAGTTTATGCTGAGTTTGCGAATGTTCATGAAGTACTGGAGGTATCTCAGTATGATTTCAGCATTGAAGCTTTTAATGTTTTATTTGATAACGAATACAGTTTTATAAATTACGGAAATACGTAAAGTGTAAGAATCTATTAATCTATATAAATATTAATTTTTCCGAACATTTCAAAACCACAACTTAAAAATTATATTCTTATTAATGGCAATCTACATTATTTATATCGTCTTGTCAGAATCCAGGGCGGGTACACTTGTATAAATTCTTGGATGCTTTTTATTCAAATTTCGTCTTTAAAAAATATTGCAGTAAAACAGAATTTGATAGACCTCTTGAAATTCTGTAAACTTCTATTAGCACTTTAGTATTTTTAAATATAATTTTTCCACTTGTAAGGTCAAAAAATATTTGAGTTCTTAAATCAATAAATCTTTTGATGTTTGTTAACTCAATGATCCACCAAACAAGTTGAGAGGTCTTTCTTTATCAGAAATATATTGATATTTTGCTAGTTGAGTGGCTCTGCTGGGATCTGTAGTGGGACGTCGACAAACTTCCTGTACATTTGCTTGCTCTTGTGGAACCTTTGAATGGACTTCTAAGTTTGCTTTCGTCTGAAGTAAACATAGAGCATCTATGATCGAATTTAGATTGTAGTTGTGCTTCTTTAGTTAAAATTCAGGCAAAATTAGAGAAACAGTTTTCCAGAATGTTCTGCTGGTAGATGACGTCGAATTAAGCGGAACTTGAACCTCCAGTGGTTGAGGTCTTTTTGACCTCAAGATTTAATAATTAATAATAATGTGTAACGTAACGTAAGACTAGTTTTTGCTAGATTTATTTATGTTTTCGCCTTCTTCGCCTTCGCCTTGGGTTCTGACACTTGTTCTTAGAAATATCACCTAAAATATCATTGATGTCGATTTACGCCTCGAGGCGCACTGAAGTGGAGTGAAGCGGCACTAGTGACGAGAATAATTTTATTTGTTACAATAATTATCAAAGTGGACTCTATTTCAGTCATACTGTTGTAGTACAGTTATAACTAACGAATATTATTAAATAAGAAACAATATTGTTCAACGACATCTATACGTACAGCAAACATTTAATGAACTGTTGCTTGAAAGATCTTCATGAGAAAATCTTCTAAAGAGGGCGTTTATCACAGAAACAGAACTCAATACTGACGGCGCGCTTGTGAATGCTAATTTCAGAATTGTTATTCACTGTTTCTCTATTGTATACTCGTACTACCCGTACTCCTACTTCACTATTATATTTTCCTTAACACTTAGATTTTGTTTTATTCCAATCGGATCATGTAAATGTAAATAAAAATGTTATAGAAATTGAAATATTTGCTCAACAAAATATTTGTATAACGACTGTTTTATTGAATTCGTTGTAATATAATATAATTATTATTTTCAACTATTTCCAACAACTACATGTATTTAAACACCTCTTTCATATTAATTAAGTTAAAAATTAAGAAAATAACAAACATTCGTAGACGAGTTATGTAACCAAAGGAATTTTAACCTTCACAACCGTTGCTTTTTTTTGAAGCAACAAATGAATCTACGGATGTAGATGTAGAGATGTATATTTTTTTATTTTTAACTAGTATTAAGTTGAAGCTAAAGGACATGTTAAAAAAATAACGTCACGGTGTATACCGCAAAAAGCAGGATAAGCAAACGGAGCTTTTGAAACTGAATGATGAAAATTAACATCACGCATTTATATTGATATCAGAGCGAGGAATCAAACCCCCGACCCGTACCAGTTGCGACAAACACTTGATAACATTATCCAAACATTTGCTAAACAGTTGTGTAATACATGTACATCTAACGTGAAGAGCCAAGTAATCCTATTGTGGAGAGCGTCAGGTGTTAGAATTGCTTTTGAATCTGAATCCGATGCTTCTGTTAAAGTAATCTACATGATAATGTGCGACTTGCTAACTTACGTAATACGGCGTTATGTTACGCAACTTTGTACTACATTAACTTCCTGCCTGTGTTTCTTATGCTCGTATAATCAACTTTCGTATTACCACGCTTGTAGAAGGTGTACGCGTGATAGAGCGTAAAGCTAAAATAAAATTAATAGTAAAATATAAAAACAATATAAGCTACTTCGCGAAAGATTATAGATTTGAAAAAAAAAATACATGAAATTTATTAGGACGTTCAATATTAGGTCTGGGATTTTCCTATCAGAGTGGAACTCGTACCCGAGAATATAAACAATAAGAATAAAAATATTTTTGAATGAGAATAATATTCATATGGGAGCTTATGGAGGGACCATATCAATACATTCTATTTAACAGCAACTTTCGAGGTCTGTTGGGAAACACTGAAATGTACAAAAAACCAGTTTCACAATCTTTTTTCATATCAAGAGAGAGAAAAGAAAAGTGGCAAGACAATATAACTGCTGTTATTCTTAAGTAGCAGGTCACACTTCGTTTCAATTTTCCAGCTGTTGTTGAGAAGTTCCGTTCTGAGAATAAGGAAATCAAAACATTAAAGAATTGTTTCCCCATCAATTTGATAATCGACGGAAAGTGGGTAACAGCCGTGTTGTAATAGGAACGGACGCTATGCGCTGTAGGGTTACAGCGTGAAGTACGTGTATGTAAATAAAAAAATAAAGCGCACGAGTATATAGCAGTGTACAGTATCGGGTCGTATTGCTCGACCGCCTTCAATAGGAACTTCTTAAATTCCAGTCAGCCGTGCCGCAGCACAGGCTGTATTGTGGTGCAGTGACGCGTGACGACACGCCCGAACGACTGTGTTCTGAATGTCTGACCATTGTGATATGAAATGAAATGAAATGTGCGCTATAATGATGTCCTTATGGGAGCGTATAGTAGTGTAGTTAGTAGTGGGTGGTGTGGGACATCGGACACAATAGCACAGAATGTGGACTATAACCACAAATATTTCAACGTAATCGGAGGAAGCTATATTAGTAGTAGTACTGCGACCCAAGAGTGGCGGAACTCAAAGCCGCGCTTTGTCTACTATTGAAACAAAAGCGAATTATTATTTCATAAATGACACAAATGTTCTAAAAAATTATAGTCTTCTTTGAATATAAGAAACGAATAAAACGTGTAATTTAATTATTCTCGACCGCTGTATGAAATGAAACAAAGGGAGTTAAACTCGACCACGCGGGCCACGGCGGCCCTCTCGCCGACTCTCGCTTTGAAAAACTTCTAACAAAAAACGTAGAGTGCACTTTTCAAACAGGCACGACTATTCTTTTAATTATTTATATTGTATGGATTATTACGTTGAAAATTATAGCGTTTTATAGATTTTGTATAAAAGTGACTTGCATGCGTATTTTACATCGAGTTTCATTAATGATTGTGTGGTGTTTACCACCAGAGACCAGGCTCGCTTTGTCCACTTTGTTATGTTACTATTTATAATAAATACGTTAAATGTCACCAGGACCGACAATTTCCAATACAAATTTTATCATCCTACGTGACACGTGAGATTGAATTTTCAAAAATCCTCTTAGCGGAAGTCTACGTAATAATAGCTGAGTCTGAGCGGCATATTTCAATATAACTCTTTCTAGTGGTTGGAGCTTTGCATCCACGGATCAGTATTTGAACCGATTTCAAAAAAGAACATATAAGAAATTCATTTCATTTGTTAGGGCCTTCAAACAAGTGTACCAAATTACGTCAATGTATGTACAAATGTGTGTATGTTTATCCACAAATATCTCAGAAAATCAAATCCAATATCGAAATTATTCATTTATACATGAACGAGGATTTACGTAAGTTTAAATTCATCAAAATCAGCTCTTTCTGTCCTTTTTGAGATACCCATAAATTTCTGGAGGTAGCTTACAAAATAATATAAGACAACTAATTACAGTTATTTTATCACATTTATGTTAAATATTTTCATTTTAATTATTAAAATATTTATAAAGTACAGTCAGACTTCCCAATTGAAGTATAATTGAATTACAATTTTAAATAATCTTAATCAAACGATAAAGTTCATTCAATGATAAAACTCGACTAATTGTCGTCGTCAAAATGACGACAAATAAATCTAGTAGAGAAATAGACTGAGATCCCAGGGCCGCTAGACCATATCATTTTAATAGTCTATTATGTAGCTAAGACTGTATGCATGCTCTCTGACTTGAAACTGAGGACCTTTCAGAGATAGCGCCAAGTTAAGGTACACGCCCAGCTGCATTAAAGTAGAAACGCTCGTTTTCAAATATGTTTAAAATTGGGGAAACTGACGATAAAATATCAAGACTCCTCATAATCACTCAAGCCAATCCGATGGCTCAATCATCTTCCCAGAAATATATATATATATATATATATAATTAAGATGACTGATACCAAAATGAATATAAAGGGGCAATTTGAAAGTTAAAAAGGGCATTAAGGGTCCGCGAGTTTGTGAGGAGAGCCTCCTAAAAACATAATGAAACATTACGTCTGTCACACGACTCAAAGGCTTCAGTCTAATTTTACTTTTTTTATCATTTATCCTCGTTCACCAAAGTTATATATTTTTTAAATTTATTTTATCAGCTTCAAGTCGTTACTCATTTTCTGCCGAATTCTGGAGGCACTGCTTATTGAGTGGCGGAACTCAATGCCGAGCTTTTTGAATCGACACTAGTAACATCTCGACGCAAGAAAAGATCGTACCCAAAATCAGTCGCGTTTACGGTCATAACTTGTGCCCCTGCGCCATGGCTGACAACAAAAGTAAATTTTAAAAAATATGAATTATACAACAAGAGCAAGATTAAGAAGAAAATTATTTCCAATAAATGTTTAGCCATTCATATTCAGAAATGATTTGAAGATAGAAGTGTTTAAATTACAAATGTAAATAGTTTAAATGTCTATAACATGTTACGTCTATCCATGTCGCAGCAGCACAGGGCGGCGGTGGACTTAAGTCCAGCGCTAAGGTTGGTTCCCTCTACCTACTCTTCTATGTGCAGGATTGCATTATTTCCACCTTAGAAATTAGACATATTGGATACGTAATTTCGTATGCATCCCACACAGAGCTGTTTGTCACGAGTTATAGTTTAGAGTGTTTCAACATCGCAGCACCCAATAACTTGTCTGCATCATCCTTCAAACTCTTGCTCCTTCAAACAGCAAACAGCACTTGATGCAATTCAAGAGGCAATTCAGATGACAAATTTAAAGAACAATCTTTATTCAATTATTAATAAAATTTGCTAAAATTAAAAAAAATATATTGCAAATATAGAGTCAAATTTAAATAAACAATAAAAAATAAATATAAATTCTTAGAAATCGATTAAAATTTGGGCGTAACGGGAATCGAATTTGTGTCTCTCTCCTGGAGACCGTCCCTACTATACAAATGAACGCATTTTTACACATTTTCTAAAAGTACTTTTCTTTAGTGTGGAACAATACTTTAAATTATTTACCATACGGATGGACATTCTCGTATTTTCGAAAATGCTCATTCCACAGTTATATGATCGGGCGGTTTCAATTACGGTTAGTGGTCACAATTGGCATAGTTTGTGTTGATTATTTGCTGAAGCGCGTGACCCTGTATTAAATGTTGATCCTTCGAGCCGGATGCGGTCGTTCCGACCCTCGCGATCCTCTACATGGACTGTAAACTGGTATTAGGCGGACACTTTACTTACTGAAATAATGTGTATTTTAATATCGTTCTTTGGCTTAAAAAGTCGCGTCGCTTTCTAACTTACCTGTATGCCAGATTATCTGAGCATGTCATAATATATATTATACGGTTTATAGAGCGATTTTTATCAAAACAAATTATGATATATTAGTATATTCCATAATCTGCTTAAAAAATAAAAGATCGGAATAGACACTTCACTGTCCGCGTTCCAGCTAATTTCGAAACATTGTGTATTGATTGGTGAAGTTCAGCACCGCGCTTTGTCTACCAGACCGGGAAAATGAAATAAATCAAATATTTACTTCATTCCCATGAGTGGACGCCACGACAGCCTTTACAGTGAACGTTACTGTAGTAGAATTATTTATAGACTACACGGAGCTATCTCCGGAGCCTTTAATTATATATGACATCGATACAAATATATTATAAAGAGATTTGAATAGCCTTGCTACAAACTTGGACACCGGAAATGAATATTTCAATTTGTAATGTACGAGTAAGTCCTTTATTAAAGTTATATCAAGATGAGTTTCTCTTTCCAGGTTTATTCAGCGACCTAATTGTTATTAATGAATTACTCTCAATATGATAATGACGCACTCTCCAGGATAAACTAGCTTCGCCTCTATGATTCTAAGTGCAACCTGAGCACATTGACGTCATCATCATAAACAGCTACTGATTTTAGGCCAAGTTACATTAAAAACTTTAAAACTTATTTCTAGAATGATAGTCTGCGTAAAATTGACGCATACGTTTTATAAATATAGCTCTCTTATTAACTTTTATAAAGAAAAACTAACGTTCAGAAGGTTTTCCTTAACTTGTAGAAGAAATTCAAGTATTTTTTCTTTTTCTAAAAAATAAATAAATATAAATGAGTTCTCTGTACTTTTCATCGTACGTACAAATATAACTATCTGTCTATGGTTAAATATATATAATCTGTCCTACTACATAATACAATTATAATATTTATCGTAAGGTAATATTATCTTGATCTTTATATTATTTTTACAAGTAGTTCTCAAGACCTAAGTAGACATCTCAGCGAGTTTTTATATATAGTAATTACACTCTATTTACTTTCTCTATTTAACTCTTCTGTGATACATGTACCAGACAATGCTATAATAATCCCTCATCCCATATAATATATATAATAATTGAATACTTTAAAGCAAACGCACTCCGGTAAGTGATAGTTAAACAATAGCACATTATTAATGTTGCAACGAGCGCGTACACAAGTGGAGACGTAGACACAATCCACGAGGGATCGTAAATCATAGTGACGCTTCCTTCAAGACCAACTGAATGTGGACTGTATGTGTCTGTATAAAGTGAGCTAATATTTACAGAGAGATATAATCGTGTGACTGTAAGCGAGAAAGGTCTGTCTTTATTCTGGTGTTGAAAAAATAGAGCAGCGGTGAGTTTCACCACTCAATACACGATACCTACAGAATTTGACGGAAAATGGGAAATGAGGTCTAACTAGTAGTCATTTTGGTGTAGTGCACACTGGTTTCGTGTGCACCTAGTCTGCGACAGGGGAACGGACCTGCATGATGCACCGAGTCCACTGGCGTATTGTACTCGTGACGCACCAGCAAAAACTCCCGACGTGCAATCTGATGCAAGTACGAACGAACTCTTTATCTTTACAATAATCACATAAATGATTAATGCAAATTATATTTCAACTTTGTGCTTACTAATCGCAGTATATAAACATATAATATATTCAAATTTATGAACGTTAGCAGCGGCAGAACAAACAAACACCTGATTAGTTCCAACACTTCAGTAGTTGAGTCTGCTTTTGATGGCAACTGCCAGATGTGCCAATAGTGAACAGAGCGGTGGTTAGTGTGACTTCAAATGCTACAACGGGTAAATATTTATATTATTATTATTAAAATATTCATTTTTCTGTAAATTTATTTGTCTTATCTTGTCTTGTCTTACTTCTTAACGACTAAATGGATAAGTATTATAAAACTATACAATATTTAATGACAACAAGAAGAAAGTGAAAATGCAATAATTCGCTTGAGTGGGGATCGAAGTCTGTAAGTGTGACTGTATAACGTGAGCTCGAGCGCATCGTGAGCGCACCCGCGGTGTCCCGCGGAACTGTTCCACCTGCGCGCTCATAAAGCCGTCAACAGTTTTTCATTTGTTGCATTTTAATTGTTTGGTTGTCTGTGAATGGTTGGTTGGATGTCATTTTATTTTATCTGTTTATTTAAGATTTTTTTGCATTTATGCTAAGTACTACTTTGAAGTAGTTTTTTCTATTTTCTATCACATTTAAAAAAAAAGAAATTAGAACATCGACAAGCAAAATAATAACACAAAAGGCAAAAATCTCTGACGCATAACCACTCAAAGAAGAGATAATATTACACTATGTATTCTGTATTACAATTAAGAAAGAGATTATTGAAAGTGTGTAAAAGTTGTCTAACCCGCATATCTTATGCATCTGTAAACAATAAGGCCCCGCGGGGCCCGGGCGGTGTACGTACTAATAGTCGAAGAATGAACAACCCCCACAGACCGTGGTGAAGCCCGGCCTGACTCGGAACAAAATGATGCTTGACTCCACTATGAGCTATTGTCACCAGGAAAACTATCTATTCTGACCTCTACTTCCACTTGCTTCGGTCATTGTAGGAAGAAGTCTTTAGGAAGCATAAAGCTAACCTCAAAAGAACACAGTGAGCACTACATATCACATTTTTTTTATCACTAATCTCAAAATTTCTAGAGGAATAGGATCATGGAAACAAGTCATCGATCAAAACGGCACGTGCATATTATAAATAAATAAAAAAATACACCTAAAAAAATATTTTCCTTTGTATAAACAATACGAAAATACTTTTGCCTTGACCTATTACAACTTTGAATAATTTGTTAAGCAAACTACCGCCTGATATCTCGTGACCACGTAGACTGCACATAGTTACCGTATAGAGCCGCAATTACTGACCGCCCCAGCCTTTCAATATTCTGTTTACATCACGAAATACGCGAAATATTCTATGGACTTGTTACTGAATAGGTGATGACTTTAATTTCACTAGTGATTTTAGATTTTACAGATCCCAAGTGCAGTGGCGCAGTGGCGTAAGTGGTCGGTTCGATATCCACTTGGAGGAATGATTTATTATTTATTAATATTTTCATTTCTTTGATCCTGCACCAATACGTAAAGCCTGGCGTTGAGTTTCATCACTCAATACGTAATGGCTCGAAAAATCCGGTGGAAAGTGGGGACGGGAGTGTCTTAACTCTATATTCTCTCTTGCTATTTTGCTCTGTGTGATGCTCTGTTTGAATCCGTAAAAATAAAGATAATTTAATTAAATATTTCCGTTCAATCTATAAGCTAAAGTGACCAAGGGTGAACGATTTAACATTTAACGGAACATGCCGTTATTATTTGCCAAAATATTTCCCGGAAGTAAATAGAACAATGAAGTTCACCTTCTTTGTTCACCTTACTTGTTCGCTTCCAGCGGAAGATAAACAAATGATAAGTTTTTACAAGCTCTCTAGCAATCTACAGCGCGGACTTACTGCGAACTTGTTATAATATGCAGGTTCAATTATTGATTGTGCCCTGTTGTATCTATCTACATCTATTATATAAAGAGGAAACATCTCTATGTGTATATGTTTGTAGTGGATAAACATAAAAACTACTGAACTGGTTTTAAATATTTTCACCATTAAAATGATACTTTATTATTATGCTACTATATTATTTAGTAACATAGGATATATTTATTTTAGAAACAATTAGGGATCGCTACCAAAATTTCAAAAAATAGGCATAAAATGTCACGAATGTAAAATGCTTATCGTATGCGCTGCAGAAACTGTGAAAGATTCGACAAAAAAATATTCTATAATACATAATTAAAGAACATATCCACATCTACCAAAAACTTCGCGATACTGCGAGTATATGTAGTTTTGACGATCTAAAAACTTTTTTACAGTTTAATATCAGATAGAAATGCCGACTATAATGAGAGCTTGTTATCCATACATTTTTATGAATCCTTATCCAAATTAATAATTTCTTATTCGAGACTGTTTTAATACCTCCAATTTACTCTTGAAATTATTTAAATTTGTCATTCTATTTTTCATCTTAAATATGACATATATTCGTGTCTCAAACAAGAACAAACAGGAAAAAAGCAAACGCTTTGCTTTATTTCACAAGAAACCAATTAGTGGAGAGGTGACAAGTAGATACGGCGCTCTCGGAATTATCAATCTGATGAAACTGACTGTACTGACTGACTGTAGCCTATACTTGCGTTTTGTTCGGAGATCAGGAAAATATTTTATAGACTGTAAATATGATGGTACATAAATTATTACAGATTCTTATTTTGTTTAGTACAAAACCATATCTTGTAATTTATGCAGCAGCCGTCGTGCCGTAGTGGCACAAGGGTGTTACTGTAACGCAATGGTTATGGGTTCGATTACATTTCGAGGAAGTGAAATATTTATATACGTTTATATTTCCATTTTTTCGCTCTGGTGTCAAGGCAAAGCGTGACGTTGCGTTTTCACACAATGCCTCCAGAATTTGGCAGAAAGTGGGGAAAGGAGTGTCTTAACATAAAGTTTTACTCTGCCTATCCTATTATGTGTGGGATACATCTTGAAGCTGATTTTTTTACGCAGTAGGCATAGAACATAGTACTAACATATTACATTCCCCATTTTCACGCCACGATTTGGGTTAATGCAAGAGCTAGGAAATAAAAATAATACATTCACCTAAGAACGAATCGAACCCAAAACAGCCTAATAAATATTATTGATTCTATATTTGTGTAAATATTCACAGCAGCTCCGTAAGAACTGTGAAACTAACACAAACTGAGAGAAGGTTTTCATCCACTTGCTTCAAGAGAAATTCGATCAGCGAAGCCTTCACATTTACCTTCACAATGTTTGAATGTAGCGTCGCATTTTAAACTTATATTACTTTATGTTTACTTATTATTTGTTCGTATTATATATATGATAAGAAATCATCTGATTGTAAATCCCACTCAGAGTACCATGGATACTCTCTATACTCTTCAGCAGATTGCATAGAAAACGGAGGAGTACGACGCCGAAACGTGGACAGTAGTAGCTATTCTAGTTCACAAGTGTACTGTGGAGCTATGTAGAACTAATGTCCATTGGAAGAAACGAGTCCTCAGTTGGAGATTGAGGATCGACAAGCGTCGATAGAACGACGACCTAAAGAGGGTTGCTTGCTTTGACATTGGTTGATTGAGGCGGACAATCAGAGTTCTGATGCACACCAGAGCGAAGAAATGGAAGCTTAAACGTAAGTGTCTCTCGGGTTGTGCGGGACTGACGCAACTGCTTTATTATGTGTTATAGTCGACAAATGTACTCGTACGTACCACCATTGAAGTTACGTCTATGTAATTTCTTTTAACTACATTTAAAATAATCTTAAGCTTTTTATCTACTGAAATACTTTCACTGTCTCCTGAACTCGTCCCGGGACAGGAGGGCGGGCGGGCGGTCGGCGGCCAGGCTGGCTGGTGCCCCCGGGACACATTACGCTCAGTTCCAGTTTTCCTTGTGACTGCTAATTAGCGTAATTATCGAGCTTTTAACATAATTGTTACAAAAAATTAAATATTTTTGTAAATACATATTACTTTACTAAGGTAGTTTTATTAAATTATCTCTGTGAGTGTAAGCGCGATCACTGTGTGTTCAATTCCCTGGGTGAGGAAAGGGAATAAAGTAATACCTTTCATTTGTTTGGTCTGGTAACAAGAGAAAAGCGAGAGGAAGCGAGAGTTGCTGTGGTTGTTGCGGCGCGTGGCGAATATAATATATTTTTGAAAACCCGACTCTTCTAACACTTTGCAGTAAACACTGTGGGATACTGCGTACTGGGGACACTCCGAGCGGCGTTATACGAACTATAAAGTATTATTCTGTCTTATAATTACAAGATAGATATAATAACGTATATGAATATATAAACCCAAATTAATAACTTATTATCGAGTTAAAACTAAGTTTTAAGGTTTTTTTCATCGATTTTATACGCAGAAAACATTTGTTTTGAATTCAAAGTTGGTGGAATGACTGAATAGCTTTGTTTACCTTTCGTAAGAAAATAATTTTAATTTTAAAAATATTTTCAATAACGCATAAAATCAAACCTAAAAGTATCTACTATATGTACCATTTAATTCGATATTTAGGCATGACGGCGTCTAATTTCATAGTTAGGATGATATCTGTGTCTAATCTATAAAATGGAAGGCCCTTCGCACGTTAGATAATAACTACAGAGGTAGAGGTGAGGGCCACGTGGGATCGATAAACTATAATATATACAATTTGTACACCAATTTAAGCTTATCTCTCGGTACGAAGTGAGACCAGGAACTTACTTACTTACTTACAACTTACTAGGGAACTCTATATTTATCTAAAAAAATAGATTCTTTCTTCTTTTATCATAGCAGAATAACCAGAGGGAACCTGGTGTTAATACATTTCGTTCCTCATTTTTCCTCAAGTATAGAGATATTCCGTAAAAGATTTTACTTCCGCGTTTTTCTTGTTTCCAAATCGAGGAATTGGAAATATTTGATTACCACGAGTGGAAATTTTTATTTATTTTTCCATTCTCTTTCACTCAGAATAAACATATTATGTATTCTTAATACATAACTAGTTATTAGAAACGATACGGCAAAGGTGACAAAAAGTACGGAAGCGATGAAGACACACCTCACATAAAGCTCAGAAAGCCAGCTATTTGAAAACCGACCGGAAGCTCCGGACTAAATCTGCCGCTTTATTTTCTAAAATTGTCTTTATGTAACCTTTCTAAAGTCGTGATGTTATGTTATAGAGTAATCGTGAACATCGTGTAAAGTTAAATTTATTGTACTTATTTCATGAATAATCACCGACAACGGGTTTGATTCCTGTTTGTGGGAAAAATTAGAAGAAGAAGATGAACCAGGCAGGCTTTAGTAACGAAACATAGCAAACGAAAATTTCAAAACTTCAACGATGGTTGAAGACTGAGTACATAGTGCCTGAGTCTGCACTTACTATTATTTTTCAGCTTATTTTGATTATTCACTTACAATTTATATGAACTTCGTTTAAACATCTTCAACTAACTCAAATACAATAATAAGAACCGTTCAGCAATCATTGACTATCTCCGCACATAGGATCCCAGTGAGATATCGAATTTCTTGTAAAAAAAGAAAAATAACAAGTTAGCAGAATAAAAAGTTATAATTTTTATTCTCCTCTAGTTGAATTTCTTAATGTAAGTCGTTATTGGCTTAGTTAAATAAAATAATAAATAAATTGAATGGAAAGTTAAAATATCCCGTAGCCCAGTATAAAAAAAAATTGCGTACAATAGTCTAGTCTATTATAATAACCACAAATAATTATCAATATAAGGGAGGGGGAGAGTGGATGTCGAACGGTAGGTAAAAGAAAAAAGGCAGGGGATAAAAAAATAATTGTGAGAAGCGACGGACCCGCGAATATCTTCGATAATTGTTGCATAGAAGAGATCCCGCTAACGAGCCGCCGGGAAATGAAATGATTGCAGCCAGCGAAACAGCGGAAATTATCATATAAGTATTATTTTAGTTCGCGTATTAAAAAAACAATTATATGAAGTGGGTATTTAGATTGTATGTAATTAAAATTAGTAAACTATTCTAAAAAGTACCCAAATTTGTTCAAAATTATACTTTATTAATTGTTGAAATTTAGGTCAATATTAAAAGTAGCCAAACGTTATGACATTTTCTGGTGAGTTACATATGCAAGGAATCTTGCATTGCTTATATATTCATCTACGAAAAGCATTTTTTGTAACTGTATCGCGCATGTGCTACCTGCAGGATAGGCCGAGGGAGAGAATTCTGGAAGCGGGTGACAGGACTCAACGCCGCGCTTGACAGATAGTGTGAGTTGAAAGATAGAAAGTATTTAATAGAAATCATCTTGAAATTAAGTTTGTTCAGATTATTTTTAAACAGTTGATAAAAAATATTTTTATAAGTTTATTAATATAAGTTTAAATTTAAACCTACTTAACTCGTTCTTGGCGTCTCTCCCCAGGCAAACTATTAAGTATATGGGGCATACGTTTGTTCAGCTCCCGATTGCTGTGGTTATTAATGCCCAAAAGATATTTATGTTACAATTTTCTTTTGGTTTTTTATTTACTAGGAATTTAAAAAATCTAATGAGGCAAAAAACGACGTTATCCTGCTGTGAACGGGATACAGTGTGGACCGGACTTATTTTTTTAAGATATAAAATATATAAACATATACTGAATACCTCCATTTTTATATCTTCTCTCATATATTTGATCTGGAAAGACATATTGCGGCGTTGAACTGCACAACAACATTGGAGAACAAAGTTTTTAGAAACAAGGTCTGTTTACCATTCGGGAAAAACGTGAAAGCTGTATAAATGATAATGATCGCGTCATAATCGCTAGCGGCGTGGACGGCGGCGAAGTAAAAGTTATAAAAAATGAAAAAAGATCGGTTTCCTTTGACGAGAACAAAGCGGCATTCATTACCAGAACTTGCATCGCTGATTTATTAAGTTTCTTTGCGAATTATTTCTGCATTTTGAATATATTAATAACTTCACAGTCGTTTTCGTTTTCTGTTTGTTCTCTTTTGAATTGTAAATAACGGTGATGTTTTTAAAGTTACGGCGACTATGAAAGCTAAAGGAACGTGCTGGTTATAGATTTCTATCTAATTTAAATGTAAAATAAACTTATTCTATCTAATGTCAACGTACGTAGAATATGAGCCAGTTGAGAATTGCGTACGGACATACGGTCGTAGAGACGACGTGATTATCACGTCGTCCGACACGTGATATTGTGTCCTTTAAACTAGAATACTGAGAACTAGCTATCTACCGGCTGTGTGCGGGATACTCCTTTTAAATATGTGTAGTCTTAAACATAATTTGACTACTTTAAATGTGAATACGTTACGTTAAATGCGATTGTTGCATGTAACATCCTCCGTAACCAATATATATATAATGTGTACATATACATACATACATATATATCAACAAAATATACACGTAAATTTTGTTGTCTTTTTTATTTCTTTTTATATTTTTATATATTTCTTCACAAGACGGTATGGAATGCGTTGTTGCCTTTAATTGTGAAAAAGAACTATTATCATATATATTTTTGATTATTTCTTTTTTAAGCTTCCTTGGATATTTGAATAATAGTAAACGGTTCTTCAGTTATCTCAATTTAACACTTGCTAGTTTTACATCACTGAGATTTAAAGGAGATGTGTACTTGTCAAGGCACAAGCAAAAAAGCCACACTGCTAAATTCTTGCCTTCTAAACTATTACTTAAATCAAATCAAGAACTTTATTAGAATTATTAAGGCATAATTCTAATAAAGTTTACCATAAAATAACTTAACACTTTATTAATACAATCACAAAGCTAACACTTTGTAATTTGTAATGTACTTTTTTACACTTTCATCTTGCTTTAGTGTCCATATCTATAGCAGAGGGAACCTAGTATGAAGACATTCCGTTCCCTAATTTTCGCCCAATTGTCTAGACGCAATGTCTCGAAATGTTGTGTCAGTGCGTCAACAGTCAGAGGCTGAGTGTGTGCCGCTGCTCCATGACAGCCACAATATTATCGTTACTTCTCTTACAAATATATACGAGTAGAAAATGTAAAAAATCAATTTATTAATGTATTTTATTATTTTTCCAGGTAAGTGGTCAACCGCCGCCATCGCACAACGGGAGCGACGGAACGTAAATGAAAGTTAGGATTCAGTGATTACAGAATGAAAGCGGTAATTCTGCGCGCGTATTACATTTGCGAATCATTAATTATGTTCATTGTTTAATTAATATCATCTGTTTATGAATTTTAATGCCTAATAGTAATTTGAGGGTAGATCAATATTTTTACGCGTATTTACAAATATCTCTTTTTTTGAGTCTTACGTCTATATACTTATTGTGAAAAAGTAAGAACATATTACTTCATACATTACTTATCACCAAAACATTCAAACTTTTTTTTAGTTTCCCGCACATTTCGCACACAACCAGGCCGCGTAAAGGAAAATATTAAAAATTGCATTAGGTCGCCTGAGAATCAAAGCCACGACCGTTTTATTTACTGTCGCACGCTTGCGTCCCTGCGCCATGACTGGCCTCATGTCACTGCCGTGCTCGTACTTAGCTCTTTAAACCCGCCAATGGTGAAGTTAATATGACTTACATTTTTGGTTAGTCAAGAGTTACTCCGTTAGAGGGCGTCGAAAATAAAACCTCACCAAGAGCTCGCGTAACAGATTGCCCTGGAGTGTCGCAGGCACTCGCAGTGACTCGCCCTCTGGTGATGGTCGGATCACACTTTATTACGCTTTGATCTGTAGATTGTTCTATAAAACCTATCGAACTTTGTCCTGAACCAGGTTTCAGGTTCCAGGTTCCAGTCTACCCTACTACAATTCTATTTTCACCAATTTAAATGGTGAAAATACTAATTTTCCTCTGTCTATCCTAATAGAAATTTAGTGTTGTGTCACTTCGTAAAATTATCGAGCATTGTGTTGCGGATAGCGGAACTCAATGTTGCGCTTCGTCTTCTCTCCGGACTGATTAAATTATTTATTCGAATTCATTGCGTTAAGTCGAATCGAAGCCTCAACCGTCGCGCTTATAATCAAACACTGTGTTGTGGGTGTAGTAACTCTGAGTGCCTCTGAGTATTTAAATTTTAAACACAGTGTTGCAAATTACTGTAACGCAGTGGCGTTGCACTAGACGATACACAACATATAATTGTGTTCAAATAAATTTACAGGACCAGTAAATGAATCCAGTAAATTTAATCGGGTAAGTCTTGGTTAGTTTTAATTTGTAGCTCTTAAATTAGGAAAGGCAAGAGATGACATCTTCACGTTTTACATATTAGGCGGGGGGAACCTAGTTACGTTTAATTCCACGTTCCACTTCTCATGTTCGACAGACTTTAGTTTCGTAGTTAGTTATAGATAACAACGCCAGGTCCCAGCGCTGTGACTGTAAGAAGAATAAGCATGTAATACATTGCTTTCCTGGCTCTGGTAACGGAGTGCCTTAACACTAGGTTCCTGCATTCCCTGTTATTACTTTGCTACGAGTATATACAAGGTACAGCGTGACGCTTCAAAAAGACTGCTGTTTCTGTGGCTATACACAATATATACAAACTTCCAAATATTGTATTTTATAATGTGCTAGTAACTGTTTAACGTAGACGTGAAATAAAAGAGTACTGATTTCTCTTGTTTCCGCACGAATATCGAGATGTCTTTTCTCTCTCTGTACTCGTTGCAACATCGCCAAATTTCTTTTTTAGCCCAGTAGTTGCGTCAGTGCGTTGTCAATCAGTCACTTAGTAACTTAAAATTCAAATAATTCGTCAAATACATTTAATGTTTAAGTTTGCACATGCTACGGTATTCTTCCAAGCGCAACCTTCGCAAAAAGCTAGCGACCAATATTTCACATTAAAGTTTCTAATTGATTCTGACGTCACTTCCGGCCCCACAAGAAGCTGCCTTCGGAGACACGCCCTAAGATAATTTGTTACAAAGTTCCACTCACAATTTAATAAGGTAATATACGTTTTCGATAAATCATAATAATTAAAATTATGAGGCTTCGATAGGTTGTTATTCGATGGTTGAGGGTGTAATTTCAACGATTAGGAAGAAATATTTACTTTTAGACAGCTTCACGCACGTATCCCGCACACAGCAGGGTAGGCAGATGGAACCTCGTGTGAAAACTCCGTTTGCCCTTTTCTGCCAATTTGTGGAGGTATTACGTATAGAGTGGAACTCAACGCCGCCTAATGACTTTAATTTAGTGCAAAATGCTATTTTAATTTACGCTACTGTCTATCAATAATAAGTTCACTTTGCCTACCTTGCCATATGCATAAAGCTGAAAAAAACATATATATTATAAAAAATGAAATGCAATGCCAAAAAGTAAAAAGTTATTCTTTAACGACCATTATATGAAGTTTTTGTTCATCGTTTGGAATATAAAATTCACGTTACGTTATACCAGAGTTAACGGAGTGAGGTGAATTAGCATCAGTGTTGCGGACTTCGGGGGAAATGGCAGCCAACGTGCTCTGAAAACTCTACTCTACATCTACATCTAGTTTAAACTTTTATGAATAAAACAATATTACTGCTTAAGTTAAGTTGTCCTGCAGAAGAGAAGCCAATTCAAGTTTGCTTAATTTATACTCGAATACTTGATTATTGGCCAATTTCTTTTGATTAATTTGCGTTAAATAATGGTGTAATATTTCTCTAAGTTAAGTAGAAAATAACAAATAGATCTTTTATTCTACTCACCTAATACAAGAAACTTAAGAAGATATACATACTATCATATTAGCAGCAAAATATAGAATAATTGTAAGCAGCTGTACATGGCACGTGCACACATAAGGGGGACGAGGTGCTAACGCCCTCGCAGCTCGAGCAGCCTCACGTTGTTACTACCGAATTATTTGTAAAGTGAAATTATTTATTAAATCCCACTTAAAGTTCCTTTTTATATATTTACTACTGTTCGGGATGCACCGCCCAAATATCGTGATATTGCGAGTTAAGTGATAAAAATCAATACAAAATAATTTATTGTCCGGAGGGAAAATTAAACCACTACCCGTCACGCTTACAGTACTCACTGTGCTTTCCTACCTCTTTCTGTGCTTCTTTTCAGGATTATTATTAATTATTTTTAGGATTTGACTACTAATGTATAGTTTTCAGATTTTTTCCTGAATAAGTTCTACCTGTAGATGCCAGCGGCGATAGTTTTAGGTTAACCGGAAGTATCCTATGAATTTTGATTCCCTTTGTAGTGTAAAGAAACACGCGTTTTTTGCGATATAAACGGCCATATCATTTTTTAAGTAAATACGTTTTTATTTAAGAAATCATGGGACATTTGTTTCTATATAAAATAACTTAAAACCGTCATGTTCACTCTACCACATCGAATACACACATATAATACAAAAGGTAATGACAAAACAACAAAAAATAACATTGGTTTTAATTATTTATTTTCCTCTTAAGCCCCAGTTGCGCCGCGGGGCCGATGCGGCGCGCAAAAAATATCCCATTTACCATTCAAAGCGTTCACCATATTCTTGTTTTAATTGAGTCAACAGGACCGCGGAATCAGCTTAATGCGCAAAGCTTTTTGTACGTGCTTTTAAGCTCTTAGGCAAAGCAAAATAACTCATTTAGAATGTGTCACTTCAGTGTACAAGTGAAACGGAACAATTCCGCGACGCTGCCCACTTTTTGCGGAGAATAGAAAAATAATCATTCATAGAATATGTTAAAAAAATTGCGAGTGGTAACTGAGCAGTCACCAGACTACCAAGTAGTTCACGGTGTAGGGGCGGGGCGATGCCCTTGCTCGCTCTGAACTAGCTAGCTAGTAACAGTGCAGAAAATAGAACGCACTCTTCACCGTTTTTCGGAAGAGCTTCGATTTATGTCAAGAAATATTGTCGAGTTTCCAGAAATACGCGTTATAACCTTCTGGTGGTTATAATATAACACTGTTACCTCTGAATCTCAAAAATATTTTTGGTTATTGACGATCACAACTATAGACCATTCTAACCAAGAGACACATTACAAGACAAAGGATTATTTAATAAATAATATTTCTAAACGTTCTGAATTAAAATTCAGCTTCCCCAAATTTTATACTCAATATTTTTTTAATAAGCACAAATCAGACCTTTAACTTAGCAAATTAAAAATTCCTCAACGACACTCAAGGCTTTATGTCAGAGACATTAATTTGTTGATAGGTTCCAAAGTAATTCCGTGTAAATATTCTCCGGCGGAGCTCACCGCAGGATAATTTCAATTTAACTCGTGTGTGGACCTAAAAGCTTCTAAATTGTTTGAGACGGGTCAGGGCGAGGGTGTTTCGAGCGTGATGCAATTAAACCACTCTTAGTACACCTCTTGGAGGCAAATTCATTTTGGTTCTTAAAAAAATAGTTTGTGTTTGTCTTAGTTGAGCTTGTAACCGACAAAATACGTGTATGGACAAATGAATGAATGCTGCACACTATAAACTATACATTTTGTTTTAATTCGCTTAAGCATTACTTCAATATATTATTATTATTTCAATTTGGTGCATCGACACAGCTTCAGTTTGTGGATTTAATTACCACTCGAGGAAATTAAATATTTCATATTTTAATTGTTTGCGCCCTGCTAACGAGACAAAACGGAACTCCAACTCCAGTGGAATGTCTTAACACTATGTCCTCTGATTCTCTTTCTCTGCCCTGTTATCTGCGCGCGATATTCGGGGAAGGTGAGGTGCGTCATAACCCCGCGATTGATCGCTGTGATGGATGTGCCGATCAAAGGCGTATTACTGAACGGTCGGAAACCCTTGATTTATGTACAACCTTATCTACTCTTGGTCTATGAGCTATTAGTTTATTGTTCATTTATTTTCGTAATTTGGTTCAATGGTGGTAGTCATGCTTTTGACGTATTTAGGCGTGTTTTAGGCACGACTGTTGAAATAAGAAAATTAATGCTATATAATATATAAAAGTCTTCCTATAGTAAGTGACTTAAGCACAACGCACAGTTAAAACTACAGAGAGTAACAGCGAGTCGGGCTCGCCCACCGTATTCATACCTGACTTGAACTTGCAGCTTTAATACCGAAAGCTGCCCACGTCTTGAGGATATTATTTTATTAGTATTTAACTACAAATATATAGTTTTCAGATTTTTTCCTGAACTGTTATACTGTTTCCGGATCTGTAGATGCTAACTGAGGAAAGGTACAATTCTAGGTTAATCGGAAGTATCTTATTAATTTGGATTCCATATCTTTTTTAAAATAAACATATAAACATTTTTTTTTCCCGAAAACATGAGGTAAATCTGAGTAGATGGTTTGAATTTCAACTCCAAGCGTTCTTGAGATAAGTGCTCTTGACAGACAGACAGATAGATGGACAACCGGTTCCTTTTTTTCAGTACTATTATTATATTTAGCTTTATTCTATATCTCGTTAAGCAGCGGGGTAACCAGAGAGAACTCAGTGGCAAAACATGTTTTTTCAGTTTTCCAAATCAAAGACATTGACGCGATAAATAAGGCAGTCCAACAAAAAAACGTTTGGTTTTCTTAATTTTTTTATGTCTTTTTATATGTCAGTAACATTTAATAGCATCGTCTTAGTGTTAGTCTGCTGGAACAGGTGGTAAAATATTTGAATCGTTTAAGTTTTATTTATATCTTGTTTTATTACTTTACGTAATTGACATAATAACGTGAAAATATCAAAACGTAAAAAGAAATATTGCCCATTATAACATGAAACAACGAAAGATGAATTGAAAACAAACTATCGAAATCATTAATGAAAGGCAATAAATCAACCTGTCCCATATTAATGATGAATGCGCCATGGAAAACTGAATCGAAATTAAAAGTCCATTGGAAAAGTTCAGAAGCTCAATATGAATAATAAATAATGAAAATTATGTACAAAAAGGGTTCTGGTCCAAAATGAGGAACCTCTTTGCTTAATGCTGTATTTGCTCGGATTTGTGCCAGACACAATTATGGGATTACGGCGACGGCGAACTGGAAAAGAGAAAATAAATGCTCCTTTAATATTCACTTATAAATTTGGTAAATTGGTTTTGAGTTTTTTAGAATCTATTAAAAATTTAAATGTATTGTGGTGTTAGCATAGTTGTATTTATTTTATATCTGGTACTATTTATATTAATAAATTCTTAATTTCTCTAACGGAGAAGAAAGATATTTTACTCCAGAACAGAGTGTCTTAATATTAGCTTCCCGAGCTCTCTCTCTGCCTAACTGCAAGGTGCGAGATGCGGCATGAGCTTTATATTTTCATATTATATACATATGCGCAATGCTTCTATTTAAGATAACTAACTCTCCTGAAATGTATTCGTAGTAATCCTTTAGAGCATTTCCATCAGCTTGGTCGTGTCCAATTAGATGGGCGTTTTAATCGAAATTCAATCAGGACGAGGAAATTTTTGGTTAAAATTAGTTTGAGGCAGTTGAAATTAACTTTGTAATTATATTATTACTTTGAAATGGTGTAATAGAACAAGGGAAAGTAAATAAAACATTTAAATTATGTCTAAAAACACATGAATAAAAATTTGAAGATCTAGAAGAAACGTCGTAAGAATGACGAAAGAAGTCATATCATCATGGTTTAAATTAGTGCCAGTTAATAGTATAATATGTTCAATTCAATAATATGGTCAAATCAAATTTATATTTTAAAATCAGTCCTCATCTAATGTGTCGAGTAACATACCGAAAATAACTAATAGAACGATAAATTCGTGGCTTGACCTGAAAAATTTATGAGATATGTGAACATAAATAAATATCGATTAGTTACGATGGGAATAGAGCATTATACTCAATAGATTCGAGTAGAGCAGCCTGTATAAATACGTCAGATGTAGATAGAGATGATGAATATGAAAAGAAAACACCGTGACAAGTGTCTGTGCTGTGCTCTTTGTTTATTTTCAAAAGTTCACTGAGGAACCGTAACACTAAATATCCAATCACATATTTATAACATTAACAGAGATGAAGGAGAGATATCTATTATTGACGACAGCTTTCACATTAGCTTTCACTACTAGAGAGGTACATTAAAGTTAATCCCAGTTAGTATTTATTGAAGTTTTTAAAGAGACGTTAAGTAAAGTTAAGTGGTATAATCCAGATGAATCTCAGCCGCGTACTAGTGAGCAATGTGACGGAAGCTAATCGCGATTTATGTTCTCGGTAATTGCGCTGAAGTTGGGAAGCTCCGAGTACCTGCCGCGAGTCAGTCGGAAATACGTTCGTAGCGGTTGAAAGCCGAATCTCTTCTATATTACCTTCTTATAATATTTAAAATAAAAAAAGAAGCCTTTCCTCTGACATTTTTAACCTGATAAAGTTAGGCTTGTTTTCCACTTGGGGCAACACGCATTTTCACTTCGCTCTGGAAAAGACAAGAAAAAGTATGGCGTTGAATTCCACCATGTAACATGCAATGTCTCAGAATTCGGTGAAAAGTATAGAGTGGAGTGTATTGACTCAAAATTTCCTTACACCGTATACTTTAGCCCTCACTTTTTTCATGTCCACACATCATACTTGGCGGTTAGAAAAAGGTAGAAACGAGAAAGCCGTACTCCATTCGATCACGTGCTATGGGGCGCTCCTCATTAATTTCTACAGTATAATAAGTACCTTATACTGAAAGAAAATCCAAAATATATACCGTCTCCTACCATTTATTTCAATATTTCACCCTCACAAGTATTCCAAACAATATTGTGTATTACTTACTTGTGTGTATCTATGAAACCAATGAACAGATCTTACATGTTAGAAACAATACTCGTAATACATACATACTCCAAGTTGAAAACTTTGCAAATTCATTAAAAGCTCGCTTGATTGAGGAAACGCTAACGTTTCCTACGTCCCTCCCTCCCGCGACGCAAGAGGTCGCAATAATATATTTCTGAAACTTTTTCATTAAATCAAAAATTTAATTTGAATTTTCAAATAAATGTGAATCTTAAAATGTTTTCCTTCATATAACATTTCTAAGATGATAAGTGGAAGTGAAGACAGAGTGGTACTCTACCTGTTACTTACTCGTCTTGTCTGAAAATTTTAAAAGAAGCGGGACTCGAACACGGGCCTCTTGAAAACCGTTCGAGTGCTATAGCCAGTTATGTCATTCTTATAAGTCTTATTTTTATTGTTACAGCATCTGAAGTAAAATTAATTTTACAATATACTAGCGACTCGGTCGCGGCTTCGCCCGCTTCAAATACTGAATTATTTACTTAATACACTGAACTATATATAAACTATAACTATAACTCAGAAACGGCTAAACCAATTTAAGTGGTTTGGTGAAATACAATATTTCAGCAAACTGCCCTTAACATTATGTATTATCAATTATTTCAATGGTTTTAGAAATAAAAAGGTTATATTAACTTAAACTATTTTGAAAATTGTAGTTTTGAACATCTATTCTCTCATGTCAGTTTCATGCTATATCTTGCATATAGCAGGATAGGACGGAACACGCAATGCCTCCAAAATTCGGCGGAAAGTGGGGAACAGAGTGTCTTTACACTAGGTTCCCTTTACCTACCCTGTGTGTGGGACAGCGCAAGTAGTACAAGCTGAAAAAAAAATTAAAAATGTTAAATAAATTCAATTTGACTGCAACCCTCAAAGTCGTTTTGCTGAACCGTAAACGCAAATAAATAACATATTGGGAATATTTGTACAAATGTACAATAATTTTATTTTCCCTGATCTTCCATGGTTGCGATCATCAAATTTGGCGCAGAACGAAATAAAAAAAAGCATAAAAATCTTATTAAATATTCCGATCGATGGTTTCCACCATATGAATATGAATCACACAAGAGTGAGGCGTCAGTCAGTGAATGTGTACGCAGATACAGTCGTACGCTGCAACTTCACAAGCTTTTAACATCGGTTAGGAAGTATGGAATTATAGTTTTGTTAATATTCTGGATATGTACTCATACTCTCGCTTCCTGGTTGTCTCGATAGTTTAAATGTTTTAAATAAGAAAATAAATGACACGTATTCTATACAATCAATACAAGATAGACAGGCAGTAATTATACTTATATTCAATCTGAAAGTGAAAGTGTAACCATACTATTTTTTTTTATTTCTTGCAGTGTCCTGCACATAGCAAATCCGGCGGCCTCATACTCGTATATAATCAAATATATCTCTCCAAATCAAAGATTTAAAATTCAAAAGTTCGTGTTAATTCCATCTAGTCATTACAATCTACACTAATTGAACTAAAATTGAATAAATGTTCAACCAATATCATGAAAGGGTGTAGTGGAAGTGAAAACACCAGATGAAGACAGCCGGAAGCGCTCTCCGCCGTCTGCGGCTGACGCAGAAACAATCATTGAAACAAATTACGTTTCGAAGAACCGTGTGGACTAAATAATAGACTCAAACGAACGGACTGAGATAATTGGAAGGCTCGCTTGATTGTAATGAATAAGTGGAGAACTTTGGGAGAAAAATGTGGAGTTTGTGTAAAGGTAAAGGCGCGGGCGCATTGGTTAGACTATCCATTTGTTATATTATAATAAATTTCTTTGTCTTCAGTTATTTTCTTAGTCTTAATTGTTCTATAATAGTATAACTGAAAGTAATGTTTTTTTAAAAAGCAATATAATGACACATGTGACATTCTTAGCATTTCTGTTGACTTCATTTGATATTCAGGCAAAAAACGAATATTTATCCTATAAAAGAATATAAAAAATACATTAAAAATCTTTCAAATTTTTTATTAAATATGTAAAAAAGAAGTTTCGAGGCTAGTCTTGGAGCCGGGGTACAAGTGTGCCATGGATACAAGTATGTGATGGGTTCTGGGTTCGATTAACATTCGGGGAAAACCAATATGAAATGTTTTTATGTCTAGCTCTGGTAACGAGCTCAGGCGCAGTGCTGAGTACCGCCACTCAAAGCGCAACATCTCGTCATGCCATTCAGCATAAAGTAGTGAATAGAAGTGACTTAATGAGAACGGAGTATCTTAAAACTAAGTTCTACATGCATACCTTGCTCTGTGCGGATTGAGGCGTGAAGCGTGAAGTTTTATCTTATAATATAGTTTTTTACCATACAGCGTAATATTGGCTAAGTAATTAGTGCTCAACTGGCACGTCTAGAACACCGCAATGCATTTTGTAGTAAATTTACAGGAAAGCCGCTTCATCGTCTAAAATGGAGCAGCCCGGATGCCCGGATGCCCGGATGCCACCAACAAAAGGTCCATTCAAACTATTTCTGACACGAAATGTATTTTCCCGTAAAATCTGATAAATTATATTAGAATCTGTCATGTCTTTATTATTTTGGAATTGTTTGTGTTTATTTTACACAACAAATGCTCGTACATTTTTGTGACATTTTTCCTATAAAAATCTAGAAGCATTGGGTTATGTTTATTGCGACAAGGGAGTTAAAAATTAAATTACACTCCGTTCCCATTAAGTCTCATTCCTTACTTTCCGCCAAAATGTGGGGGCATTGCGTGTTGAGTGGCGGAACTCAACGCCGCATTTTGCTTCATTACCAGAGCGAGGGAATATTAAATATTCAACAGTCTCATGCTCGTACAACCATTTCTCATGAATGGCTTCTATTCTTAAAAAATCTTTTCGTTCAGTGCAAAATGAAGAAGTGTATTTCTCAGACTGCCCGGTTAGGGATAAATTCCCACTAAATCCATAAAAAATCCTTTGTTTGCCCAACAGAAAAATATTTACTCAATACAAACACCAGGACCTTAAGGAACCATGGCGTCTAATCGCACTCGTAAGCGCCTCCTTATCCTTCTTACATACGCGACGCTCAGTTTTCGTCTTGTTATCTAGAGATTTTTACTGTCAGTCTGTAATATTGTATGTCGTTAGCGTTAATTATTGGTGCAGTCTTTATTAGTACTGTGTATTGTATGCGATAGATGTACATTCAAATCAATAACTCTTATTATTTTATTTATTTTATTTAAAAGTTCAATATTAATATATTTTTTATCCTTTGTCTCAATAGCACACTAGATATTTGTTCCTAACCCCAAGTTAGTTCTTTCTTTTTCTGAAGTGATAAATTACGAAAGCAGTTAAGTTTTATAAAAACTTAGAGATTAGTTAGGAAATGACCTGTCTGAAACTCGCAAAGGCTTTAACTAAAGACCTAGACAACTTCGTTCTGTAAATCTTTTACAGGTAAAAAAAAAACCTACTGAAAATCCTGAATGTGGTGAATTTAGTTTCTATGTTGTGATTATTCTTTTTTGATATATTTTAGTACCGTTTTAAAAACATATATTTTCATTAATTTTTAGCTTCACGTTCTATCGCGCATATAGCAGCGTAAGCAGAGGGAATCTAAACTCAACGCTGCACTCACTACTAAAATGCAGTTTTTAGTTAGCAGTTTTTGTCAGAAATGTCTGAACTATATCGCATTGATATCGAAGAATTTACTTCTTACTTCTGTTATTTTTTTAATTATTATCATAGGAGAGCCGTAAAGGGAACTTCGGGATTTACATTTTGGGATTTAATAAAAATTGAACGATAAAGTTTAATGCAGCTACGGGTTGCCTATATTTCTCTCTATGTGTTTCTATTCCTCTCTCACTTTTTTTCTATTTATTTCTCCCTTACTCATCGATGAAGATGATAATTTAAAGAATTTAATATACGAGTGTGATGAATATTAGATTTCTGCTAATAATATTTAATGATGGACTTGGCGGAGGCATCTAAACATGTAGAGACCTGACAAATAAATCACTCCATCAACTCATTCTAAAAAAGCAGTTTCACGATTTTTATCTTATACCTGGATTGGTACTTGGAATCTACTGTCAAGACACCCCGTTCCGCATGTACGTTTAATTTTCGAGACAATGCATGTTGATTCAATTAAAATTGAATAAAACAACAAAACCGTCGCATTAACAGTCATGTATCAGTAATATATTCAAAGCACCACCGACACCACCGACACCACCGACACCATTCATACTACTAGTATAACGAATTAGCGACATTACGCCGGAAATATTCAAACACAAAATAAGACACACTACGCGATAAATTAAACCACGCGGGGCCTCTCGCAAACCTCTTTGTAACTTCATGTCAATGTTGTTTGCCAAATTGCCTCAGGACTGCTTTCTAGATTCGCATGAATTTGAACCCAATACCCTGTGGCGAGCGTCTATATCTGCATAACCGGTGACGTGCATTCGGGTGCGTGTGCAAGGCGCGAATGCCGACCATTCGAGGTGACTTGTTGAGGTCGTTATAGAGAATTGTCGAGAATTGTCGTTGTAATATGTGTGTGTGTGTGTACGTTACAACAGAAATGGTTTCATTTAAGGCGTCGTTTAGAAATTTAGCGCTTGGCTTATGGCTTGGATTTTAAATGATTTAGTTTAAGGGAATATTTCAAAAGATTGTAGCTGTTGTTCTACTCTTTATCGGACGGATCAGGGGAGGCAGACAGAACCTAGTGTCAAAACAATTCTTTGTCACTTTATGCTCATGATAGAAAAATGATTGAGTATAGTATTTGTATTTCATTTCTATATGATTGTTTAAATGTGACAAGAGCTGATAATGAAGCGTTAGTTGAAGTTTTATCTAATAAATTTTGCAATAAATTATTGAAAAACATGATTAAAAAAACACTAAAAGCTCTATGCTTTGAAAGTCACAATTTTTTAATTGAGAATAGACAACCCCGCATCTACATAACAAAGTGGACAGAGAATATCTTGTTTTTCGTTTATTTCGATCCACATAAGGAAGATTTTTTGACGTGTGATCCCGGCTTAGAATAGGATCACCCTGGTACTGTCGGTGTCGTAAGAGGCGACTAAAGTACGTGTGGTAGAGTCACGTCGCCAGTAATGGCAACACGCATGGGCAGACTCGATCAGATTAATACCACCCCTGGCATTTAAAACCGGCGTAAAGTAGTGGGTCTTGCCACTGCGTTTCGCATTAGGTAATGCCGGGCCCCGGCGCCCTACATCTCCACGTTAAAAGCCGGCAACGCACCTGTTCTGTTCGGCTGCTCCGGTATTACACGGGGTCGTGGGCGGCGGTGATCACTTACCATCACGGTGACCCACACGCGCGTTTGCCTTGTTCTCTTCCATAAAAAAAAGGAAGAAATAATTACTTAATTTGTTTCACTCTGGTAGATAAGGCGTGGCGTTGAGTTCCGCCACTCAATATTATTAACACTAGGGTCCCCTCTGTATTCATACTTTAGTTTTCTATTACATTAAATAACAATGAGTCATCTTAAATCAATCGTGTAGAGACCACTTTTACAGCCGTGCATTACGTCGCGACGTGACTTTACGTAACATTGCGTAATATATATACGATGAACTTTTATTGCTAAACTTTGCAACTTAAACTTTACTGCCGATGAAATTATAGCTTACAAGTTTAAGTTCTGTCGGTACGTGTGATGCAGGTGGAGTGAGACTGCGAAGATATAAATTAAATAAAAAAAAGTTAATTTATTTCATTTCAGCTCGCAGAGCTCGCTCGCTTCGCTCACTTAAAGCTCGCTTCTCTTTCTCCTTTTTAGCTAATTGATCTAAAGATCAAGTAGCTAAAGAGTAGCGTTATATATCTACTATCTAGTATTGAGAACGGATTCCTGAAATCAGGTAAATTTATATTTAAAATGCCAACAAATTCTTCTACGTATTTTTAATCCTTATTTGACCAGAAATCCTATTACATATTTCCCTTATATTTATCCTTTAGAAGAATATAAACTCTTTAAGCTCCTGTATTTCTTGTTCGCATCTTCCAACTTCATTTAACCTCACTGTCCCATTTAATATCTTTTAATACGTTTACGAGTTCGATGAATCTATCTTCTGTTCTTAGTGTCCCTGTATTTAGGGTATGTGGCTTGTTTATCTTATTATTTAGGGTGGAGTGGCATTTGAGGGTAGTGGTCTATCAACTTCACGAGGCCCAGTCGGATTGGGGTTGATCCGTCTCCGGTTGTTGATATCTAGTTGCTAATTCATTTTATCGCTCGCTGATGATAAGGGAGTAAATGAGTACTCTCCCTCTCAACAAAACATAAGCTTTAGTTTTGTTTATTTTAGCTTTAATAAGCTTTAGTGCTGTTTAAAGGCAATTTAAGTTGATTTCAGGGCTTACGTATGTTCTGATCGGCTTGTTCATTTCTATTTCCGTTAGGTCAAAACCATTTGCATTTTTGTATTTTTATTAAATTAAAACAAAATCAAACTAAAAGCGAAATTAAGAATGCGTGTAACGAAATGTTAAGTAGTGCCTGTTTTTCTGGTGGAGGACCCGAACGTTTATACTTGTGTGATCGGCAGTAACAAATACACTGCGCCAAAACCACATCTAATAAATTGCAACTAAATAAGTCAACTACTTTTAGTCACCGATACGCTGCCTCCACATATCGAATGAGTTACGATCTGCTTTGTAAAGCCTTTATATTGGCTGAATTTAGACCAAATTTGACTGTAATGTGTAAATTATGCAAAATGCTTACAACTGATGGAATAACTGCTGTTAGTTAATGTTGGTATGTCGGTTAATGTCCAGTAAAACCGTACTGGATAATGCGGGATCAGTGTAATTACTGTTAAAAATCTGCTTCCTAAGTGTGGAATAAAATTTTAAAATTGATGACTTTCTAGTCAAGGTACAATAATTTATTTTAAAACCAGGCTGAAAAAATACCTCTGATATATTTTTATCAATTTTTATTAATACTTAAACTTATTTTATGATTACTATTATACTTATTTTATTTATTAATACTTATTAATATTTTACAGATTACATTACATACTATGAAATAATGCGTGATGTGTTGAAAACTTAATGGCGCTCTTTATATAATTACCAAAGTTTCCAATATTTTTTCATTTCCTTAAGTGGAAATCGAATCCACAATCGTGGTATTTATGATACTGAGCTGATGCGCCATGACACTCTCTTTTTTACTCTTTCTTAATAAAAATAACATTTTATACAGATAAAAACGTGATAAGCATCCACTCTCGTTAAATATTCTCAGCAACGATATTTAAGTAGCGGAGCTTTTAAAAGTCTCAAAAGGGTTCTTTTAAAATTTAAAAATGTTAATTTATCTAGTGATTTTAAACTTGTAATAATGAAAGTATCTGATAGTGTACGCAATGATCGAGTCAATGATGAAATAGGAAAGATTGATTAAATAAAGTGTATTGTTATTGTATTTCAAAACTATTTATCAATATTTTATGAAATTACCTTGAGTAAGAATGGATCCCACAACCACAGAGATTAGTGAGTCCCGATCCGAGACTCACTCTGGTAACGAGACAAAGCAGCAGTTGATATGTAAAGTAGCATTTCAAAACGCTGTATTTCAACTTCCAGATAGTTTTATCAAACTTATCACTAAATCGGATTACAATGACAAATAGCTCTCAAAGTGCACAAAATAGTAACAACTTTATTTAAATTCAGTCGAGTCCGGGACTCGAACCCACAACCGCAATGTAACTTCGCGCTAAATAATTGCTCTCATACATGATGAAATTTATGTTCAGTTTGGACATTTACTCCGCTATAGTTTTCGTAGTTTCGGAGGCGAATTTGAATTTTGTTTGAAGTGTATTTTGATTTATATGTTTTGAGAAGCCTTTGTACTCGGCTTAAATGTTAATTATAGAGTTCCGTATGACCGTCAGCGAGACAGCGAGACGTATGTGGGTTTCTTTTCTACCCTTGGGAATAAATTATTTACATTTTTTTAGTCTGGACACATAATATTTCGAAAATTACAAAAAGTGGGGAACGGAGTGTCTTAGCACAGTGTTTCCTAAAATTATAAAAATAAATATAAGTTGACATTGGATAAAGTTGTAAGATTGCTTTCTATTGATTGTTCATCCTAGCTAAATAACCTCCATACAATCTTCGGAAATTTCCAAGACTTACAGTACAATCTCAGACAGCCTTTTTTGTTTTATAACAACGCAAATGCATTTTCTCTAACAAGGTTAAGGAGGCATATTATTAACTGACGTGTCAGTACACGTAACTACACTACAGTACACTTAATAAAGTGTACTTTTAAATATAAAAGGATAAAAATATTATTAGTTAGTACATCATCATATAAACACGTTAATTAGTTCATTACAGCCACCGCAATAATATAAACAAATTATAAAATAATATAATTAATTTCAAAAATATAAATAATGACTTGGATTCAGTTCAAAGTGCGTCCCATGAGTCTCACTGTGCGGGCACATAATGTTATTTGTAGATTTCTCTTAAAATCATTGAAGGAAAATATTTTGATTTAAATCATCATAATATATTATAATATAATAAGACAAAGAACGGTATAGAATTTTTTCGCTCTATAAATGTTATTTCTGTTTGTCCACGCTTCAGCTTCACGCTCTGTCCCGCATAAAACAGGCAAGCGTGGCGATAGGACACTCCATCTAAAATCCAATTAAAATCTGTATATCTTTTAAAAATAAAACAATTATTTTAAGATCACATTTTGAAATAACAATATCAGTATCCTCAATTCTCAAAAATTGTAGCACCAATATAAGTACCACACAGAGAATCGAGGGGGAGAGGGGGGGGGGGGTGGTTGAGGGGGTAGCTGCAGCCAGCAAGGTGTAGTACAATAGTCCACATTAGTTGTCTAAGTGTCACTAACAGTTACTTCTCGTTGCTAACGTCAGAGCGTTCGTTGCAATTCGTTTAAAATTTCAACATTTTCCTTCCAACTATTGAAACTTCTTGGTTTTCCCACAACTTGGAGAAAAATTGTATCAAAACTATAGTTGTGCATTGTGTAGGTATAACAGTGTGAGTTCTCTCTCTACTCTCCACTGATGGATTTCTTTATTTTTGTATTGATACATCTTCAGTGACGTTTGAGGGGCCCACAAGCAGTCGCGTTTATAGTCGCTCTTTATGCGCCACGACTAGCTGCTTATATCAAGTCTGTCAAATACATTTCTCGAACAAAGGAAATAGTTTTCTAAAATTCAAAATGTTATTCTAGGAAAACACAAATAGATTTTTCATAAAGTAGGTAGTAATGGTACAGAGCTCCGCATCCGGTTGATACAATATGAATATGATACAATACCTTCGATACATGTAACTACAAGTATGAGTATCGAAAAATCAAATCTTATATGTAATATCCATAAATGCGGAAAAATATACCTGTCGTCGTAATATACCTCCGACGCCGCGCGGCGCGCGCACGTCCGTGAACAGAAACCGAAACATGTTCGAGTTTATTTAAAACAAATTTCGTGGCTTCGCGCAAATCGAAAAATACTTGGCCGGCTTAAGCTTTTGAATAATAATTTATAGTTGAAAACTTCGCCGGTTTAAAAATGTATTGCTTTTAAAGTCGTTCAATAGTACGGAGGACGCGACTGTGGCTCGGCTCGGAAACTTATTATGCTAATATGTATCTCCTATATTCTACTTCGGATTAACGATCCGGAGTTTTGCTCAACACGATTTACTTATAACTGAGTGATTTATATTCGACGTATTGTTGGTGCATTTGGTAGTGTTTGACTGCACACGCCGTATAAGTCAATTCATTATAAAAAATCGGAAAAATTAAATATTGTAACTTCTTCCCTCTGAAAACAATATTAAATGCCGCGTAGAGTTTCACTATTCAACATTTTTTTTTGTGATACACAAATTGAGTACTAGGTTCCCCATGGCGAACTGTTTTGTGTGTGAACTTAACACTTAAAAAATATTTTACGCCGTCGTATTGCCGTCACTCAGCATCTGATTGGTTTTGATCTTATGTCAGAGAAATGAAACATTTTTATTTAACCTCTCTGTCACACAAAGCGCAGTGTATAGTTCAGCCGATACACAAAAAAAGGCGCGACTCGGGCTCACCTACTGAGGTTTGCCAGAGCCTTGTCATCTGATGCCTCACTTACACTAGCAGCTTTAATATCAAATTTTGCCCCCTTTGAGGGCTGTTAAATGTACAGTTTTCAGAGTTTTTCCTGAATTAGTACTACCTGTAGACATTAGCTAATAAATTTCATAATTCTAGGTCAACCAGAAGTACGTTATTAATTTTGATTCCTTTTATATTGTTGAACTTGCAGTATAATATTCGACAGAATAGTTAAACTATTTTGCATACGATTGAATTCCGTCATCAAATTTCTAGTGAAATTTACATGTCACGATCAACTTTTAACTGCATTTCTGCGGCCTACGAGCACACACTATGCGTACACTGCTAAACAGCTGCTACAGCGCACACGTAGTAAACGTCGAACGATTTAAAATATAACAAATTTCTATCTACAAACTTTTGTAGGTAGAAATTTACTACTAAAAAAGATTTGGATTGAAAAATCACTTTTTTTAAAACTTTGCTAAGTTGTATACGACTGCCTCCATTGAACGACGCTGTCTTCTTTATGTACATATTATTATATATTACAATATATTAGTAATAAAAAAATATAATTTATTTTCAAATTCTCTTTCAAAACTAAAATTCTCATCGTAAATCCTCAAGTTATTTCAAAACAAACCAAGCCAAGGGTCTACAAGGGTCTACAAGGTACAATCAATTAAACGTATATTTTTTTTTTACTTAAGAATTCCTGGCGACTGTTACCGAGCAATATACTCAGATCTACAGCCCCATGATTTTCATTGAATGCAAGCGACAAACTCCCACGACCACTTTCAACTGGGCTACTCGTAGCTCGAGTGCCGTACAAACTTTGGAATATTCAACTTATTACATAAACATTTAGATAGATAACATTATATATAAATGTTATTTTTAGGGTTCCGTACTTTTTAAGATAAAAAGGAACTCTTATAAGATCACTCTGTTGTCCATCTGTCCCTTTATCTCAGGAACGCTTAATATCGGGTTAAAATTCAAACAATATACTCAGATCTACAGCCCCATGATTTTCTGATAAAAAATATATTTCTATATTTACTTAGAAAACAAAATATGGTCGTTTATATAGAATACTTCTGCTGACCTACAATTATGAAATTCGTCAGCTAACATCTACAAGTAGTATTCAGGAAAAAAATAATTAAAACCAATTCAAAAAATTAGTGACCTTAAAAAAAGAGGCTCGATTTCAATTTAACATCAGAAAGTCAATATCGATTATGGAAATGTATATAATAGAATCTATCTCCTTATTTCGTTGACATTCTCGCGGTTCTCCGTAGTTCTCCGATGCAACCAACATCCCGCGCACAAGTTGTATCAAATAGACATTTACCAACTATTCAACACATCATTTGCCTTCAAATGGTATAATTCGAGTGGAACTATGAAAGGGCCGTCGTAAAACAACAATTGGGCCGAAATGTTTACAACAAAAATGAGCGAACGGCAAACAACCCTCGAGTCTATTAACTGTCTCGTTGATGGCTGCGGGACTCGTTACAATTGAAACTGCCGGTGAATGTGACAAGGCCGTTTCATAACAGCGGGTATGAGAAGTTGGGACTGTGTGGAAATTAGTATATTATAAAAGGTCCACTCTAATTGCCGGTGATTCCAGCTGAGCTCGTGTCGAGCCAGTGTCGAGTAATAAAATTGTTTGAAACATTGAATAACCATTAAAAAGGGTCTTAGCGAAGGCTTTTAAGGAAACCTGTTTAATATATCGGTGTGTGTAATTTGGGAAAAGCTATTTACTCCTGTTAAACCATTTAGCGAAAAAAAAAATTAAATGAATCACAAAATAAACTATAAAGTTTGAAGCAGTGAGTAAACAATACTGGTACTAGTGCTATTATATTAAGTTTTTTATTTTCGATAAATTTACGTAGATCTTTTTCCATCCAAAGTAAATTCAAACAATGCAACAGTAAACATCTGTATATATAACATAAGAAAGCCGTTTTGACATAGATACTGCTATGTCAAAACTGTATACGCGACGGTTGTGGGTTCAACTCCCTCAGAGGAATTATTTATTTTCGTTTTTTTTATACTGGCAACAAGACTAGGCGACGTTGAATACCGGTACTCACAAAGCACTTGGGGAACGGTAATTAGATTACACTAGGTTCCCTATGCCTACACACGTTTATATAAATTCTGCGCCGAGTTATATCGTAATTATTAGTCTAAGACAATGTCACTATGTTAGAATTTGTTGGAAAATACGAAGAACAAAAACCATATTTAGAGGACACGGCGCAGTGGAACAGCGTCAGGCTGTGCTGTCGGGCGCAATAGCTGTAATCAAATTCGGGCAAATTATTTTATTTATTTTCATTTTCTCGCTTTTTTAGACAAAGTGTCAGGCGTTGAGTTCTGGTCGCTCAACTCACAATGTCTCGAAAATTAGCCAAAATGTAATGTAATGTGAATGAAATAGAGTGTGCGTTGAAATGGAAAGGTTCCCTTCATTTACTTTGCTGTTTGAGAAAAAGCGTGAACCTATAAAGAAGAATAAGATAATTAATTATTCTCATCTATATTAGTTGAATATAAAAGTGTCTGTTAAAACAATCAACAAAATGTGTTTCCCTTTCATCATCATTGGTTTCACTCCGCGTCGACACTTTGAAGCGGAGACGGTATCGCTCGTTAGTAATGCGCATCTTGTATCTTGTTGTTGGGTCTAAGCGAAATATATGTATTACGATTAAATCAGTTTCACGCTATATCTCGCACACTCCCTGCTGGTAGGCAGAGGGAACTTAGTGTTAAGACACTCCGTTCCCCACTCCAAATATATATGATAATATAAAAAATAATTATTTAATAATTATTTATAAAAAATAATTACTTTGAGAATCCGTATATCAAAAGGAAAACGGAAAAACTTTGTAGGATCACTTTGTTATCTGTCTGACTCACACTTGACCGGACTTTTGGACATGATTTCGACTCGTATAGGTAATACAATAGGCATTTTGCATACTTATGTACTCGTATGTAACAATGAACTTTAATATATTTTTTCAAATGTTTAATACAAAGAGCCTATAAGACTACAAATGGCAATTAGTATACATATGTATATATGAGATTACATTGCATGGTTGCTATAATCAATTCTAAACAAAAATCGACATTATCGACATTTATATAAAACCGCGTCATCTCACAACTTGCAGTACGTAAACTGCTGAAGTAATTCAGAAAACCTTTCAAAGTTCCACTCAAACAAAGGGTGCGTAACCGAAGCTTCAAGAAAATATCAATAAGGAGGGAATATCCTGATTTCACAAACGATAATCCTCATTCAATTACTTCATAATTCAATATTATCTTTTGTTGAAGTTCAAACTTTGTTAAACTACTGCTTTATCTGTTTTTTTTTTATCTTCGCGCTGTCTTCAAATAGAGTAGGGTGTTATATGGCAGAACTCAACGACATATTTTGTCTTGTTACTAGAGCGATGAAATGAAAATCTCTTACTTCCTCGAGTGGGAGTCGAATCCACAACGCTTACAGTAACACGTTTTCGCCACTGGGCCAAGATGGCTTCATTTTCTACCCGATTTGTTCACAAGATAACTAAGAAAGCTCTGTTAATAAAATAAAAACAAATCATATATAGTTGTAGAAATAGACAGTCTAATGTTTTTTTTTTATATTCCTCTAACTGCTTCTCTCGCATATAAACTCTATACAAATGGGGATACAAAGTGAATAACTTAACAAAAATCTAGACTGTCCCCAATTCTATAGCTAAGCATAACATCACGATGTTTCCATAAACCCTAAAAGCTAAGCTTTCACGCTACAGTCTGGCTCATATTTTCATCCAAATTCCTGAACTTGGACAACTATCGTGAATCTCAGGTAGAGATTCAATATAACGGTCAGCTTTTCTGAATCCCGGTCACGCCGCTGCTAACAACATCCCATAAAACTATTTATATAATGAACAACCGCAATTCCACAACAAACAGCATTTACTTGCCGCGAACTTCGACGACCCTTTAATTAAACTAAGCTGAGGAAAATATATATTATGTACCGGTTAGTTCGCGACTCGCGAGCCCGGAGCGTGCTTACTTTCTAATATAATTACGGTCATCCACACCCCCCTTTCCGCTCAAACTCTTCGTAAACTTCTAGAACAAGCTCTATTGAACGAGTAAAAATATTTGATCAATAATTGAGTTTTGGATTGCCACTTGTTGCTTGGACATTGATCCCGTTGTGATTTTCATTCTCACTCGAACAAATCATTTATTTTTACATCCTTGCTCTAGTACTACTACTAGCAATGCAAAGCACGACATTGAGTTTCACCACTCAATACGCGACGTTCAAATTGGAAACGGAGAGTCTTCCTACTATTTTTCTTTTTTCTACTCCGCACTAAATAGCTTTTTACTATTACCCACATATTATATTTACCAAGTCATATTTTAAAAATAAACTAAATGAAGTATCAAATATGCACTAGCTTTTCCATGCACCAAAAGCTGCGAAAAAAAAATCAAAATTAAAAAATAAATCGGCTTCACGTCGTATCCCGCATACAGCAGGGTAGGCAGAGGGAGGCAACTTAGTGTTAAGGCGCTCCGAATCCCATTTTCTGCCGAATTCTGGAGGCATTGCGTGTTGAGTGGCAGAACTCAACGCCGCGCTTTGTCTCGACACCAGAACGAAGAAATGGAAATATAAATTTAAATAAATATTTAATATCCTCGAATTAGGTTCGAGCCCACAACCAACCGGTTTTACAGTCACACTTTGTGCTCCTGCGCCACGACTGGCCTCAAAAAAAAGCTATGAAAGCTTCCAATATCCAGGTCTCTTACAGCGAAACAAACTAATATAGCACTAAAAATAGATTTACATGCAGACGGTGGCTCAGACACGAGGTAACGCGCACCTGCTCTCTTGCTTGATGTCTCCAGCAATATCATAAATAACCAATAAACAAGCAAATAGATACAAAAATACGCAACTTTGATTTATAACATATTCATTTAGTATTGCTGGCTTCTTTGTCATATTAGTTCCTTCCAGTTCACAATACAATTCTGTTCTAACTTTCAGGGGAAACTTAACAAGTAGATGTTTTGTTATACGTCTGGCAAAGGCCAGTCTAAGACGTATTTTTCAAGATGGAGAATGAAGAGAAACATTAATAATACAAGTATAATAGTATTATCAGATGCAACAACTAAACAATAATCTCTTAAGATGTTGGTCGAGGCTTTCCACTATTAAGCCATTAACCGACACTACAATCGGATCAATGATAGTCGCATTGAGATTCCATATTCTTTTTCGGTCTAGATAGAATAGGTATGACTGGTATTACAGATAAATATATAAAAAAACATGCTTTTTGTTGCATACAATAGGTATTATGGGAGAACCTAGTGTTGAGATACCCCGTTCCATACTTTCCGCCTGTATCCACGACATTGAGTGCTGATTGGTGAAACTGAGTACCGAGCTTATCTATAGCCAGTGAGTGAGAGTCGAAGCCACAGACGTTTATGTATATAATATAAAACATAACTCATTATCAGTAAACAAGTACAGCAATTACGAAAATATAAAAGCTCATTAAATATGATGTACCGCGCGCGCGATCCCTTGGTGGAGATTTACTGATGATTTTTACCGTAACTCGCACCTGCGCCGTACCTTTGTCGGTATATTGTACGATTGCGCCCTTGTTAGACCCAACTTCACATATTATGTTAAAGTTATTACACTTTTTTTCTCTTTATAATAGTGTTTCTTATTAAAGGATGTTTTGGTTTTGTTTGTTTATATTAATAGAAATTTGTAAAATATATCTCTGACCTATAGGTATGAGTTAAGAACTTCGTGGTGCAACTCAGTCATTACTGAGCGGAAATGCGAAGATTAGAGGTTATATTTAGTGAGAGATGAAAACGTGAAGATAAGAAACACAACGTGCTTTTGAGTGGCAAAACTCAGCGCCTCAATTTGTCTGTTGACTGCGTCTACGATCAGACGCTGCGCTGCTACGCCAAGACGAACGACGAATCTAGTAAACATTGTGATCCTCAATAAAATAATTTCGCAAGCATTTCCCCCTAATACCCCATTTCTTCATGGATATATAAATTCCAAATCTCTAAACACGCCATTAACTCGAAACTACCGGCGGTATCCAGTTGGAACCGGTTCGAGGCGGTTCAAGCCGGCTCGATCCGGAAAAAATTGCACGTACGCTCCACTGAGACGCGAGACTCACTTATACAGAAGTGCAATTTCTACGCTCTACAACAAAAGTGAACATTTGAAAAGTGAAAGAATGTTAAAAGGAAACAATGTGACCTCACACACAATGTGACCTCACACACAATGTGACCTCACACACAATGTGACCTCACACACAATGTGACCTCACACACAATGTGACCTCACACAAGCAGTGGGCTACATGGAACGAGTTGCAATATAACTTTCATATTCACCCTTCACCTGTAAGTGGTACAGACGTACAGACATACAGACGTACAGACGTACACTCTTATGTTTCACTTATCTTGCAGCAAATATTGCGCATTTCAGTAGTAATATGTGAAATTGTTGTTTAGGTTTAGGTACTATAAAAACAGGCGCTCATAACATTACTTTACAGAGGTTCAAGCGTGACGGGTTGCTGGTTCAGTTCCCAAGTGAGTGATCCCAACACTAGTCTCCCTCTTACTTTGCTATATGCAGGACAAAGCGTGAAGCTCCAGGTATACTCGTATTTGTCTTAATTTACGAAAATTCTAATACAATAAAAATTTATAAAAATATATATATTTTTCCTTGTTTAAAAGTAGGTCCCCCCCCCCTGCGTTGCTTTATAAGAAATGGCATAAAAATTTTAAGCCCTTGATTTTACGACAAATATATAAGTATGTATTGTACATACTTCCCATAAATTATTTAAAAAATCATATAGAAACAGTTTTGAGAAAAAGCTTAATGATAGCGTCGATTCTCGCTTTTAAAGACTAATTGATGTTTAAAGTTGTTGATTAGTTAAAGTAAACATTTGTAAGGAGTCTCGTACTCGAGTAAATAGTTTATTTATCGTGCTCAGTTAATATACTCTAACTTATGTGCACACGTTTATATGTCAATAATAAATAATCGCGTCGCATCGCAACAATATGTTATAATTATAATAGAACGACGTAATGCACTCCGTCTTGTCTTTAAAATAAACAAATAAATAATGAAATATAATAGAAAATTAAATCTTGTTTTCTGTTATATTTTTTCGGCTTTACGTTTTCTCGAATAGCAGGATAGGCAAAGAAAATCTAACGTTAAGACGCTCCCTTCTACACTTTTTTCCACAAATTTAGACAACGCCTATTGGATTGACAGAGCTCAACTCCGCGCTATGATGGTGGACGAACCTGACGGTGGCATGGGGATCACAAATTAATTTGTTACAACCACCCCTCACAGCCACCAGCGTTTTAACATAACGACACACCACTAAATTTAGTTTATTTAGCACGCTTTGATTACTCGCTTTCAAGTCCGCTTTAATCAGACTCGTCATAAACTAAATCTCAAATGGAATTTACAAATTAGTAAATATTTCATACAGACCCTTATATTACTGCTCGTGGCTGTAGCGTATTAGTTATAGGAGTTGAACAATCCAAACACAACACACAAGTAAGTAAACATAAGTTACGTTTATATTCGTCCACTTGTCCGGATAGAGGAGCAAAAATTGTTATTTCCTACAAAAATGTTGGAGACAGACCAATTTATTTAGTAACGAAGCGGAGCGCACTGGACTGCGAGGGAGTGGGAGTGGTGGTGGTGTCGCAGTGTCCTCATACGCTGCTGATATAAGTCTGGATTATGTTTCCACAGAGCTGAAGACATATTTTAAGATATTTAGTGAAAAGAATTGAGGACTTAACATTTAAACACATTTATTTACCGAAAATCATCCCACATTTATTTTCAATTATTAGTTTTCATTTAAGGCGTCCATGTCTAATATCAATAATATTTGTGTATTAGATAGTCCATTTAAGCGGAATTAGTTGTAAACAATTCCTGGTAACACTACGTTCTCTCTGTCTTTCCATGAAATGCGGGATAAAGCGTGAAAACAACCTGCTGCTTGGACTTGTGGCTACTGACTAGAGAATACTGATAATTCTATATTAATTCACTACTCAAAAGTGATTAATTAAATACATCCTATTTAAATTAGCGACAGCTCTTCCCGCAGTACGACCGCAACCTCATAAATATACATGCCGTACAAGAACGAGACACTGCTGCGGACATCAAACTTTATATAGTTTTATTATTACAAAAATATTCTCCACTGTATTATTACTTATACGAGTTCATATTATATTAACGAAGCTATCGTGGCGCAGCGGCAGACTGACTGACTGTAGGCGCTAATGAGTTCGATTCCCACTGAGGGGAAGGAATTGTTTTCATTAACTCAGTCTTGAAAGAAGACAAAGCTCGGCGTTGTGTTATGTCACTAGACGCACATTATCAAACTGATGATCTACGTAAGAGATAAGTCGGAATATTAGGAAAAAGAGCCATTTTCCACTCAAATTTCGAGTCATGTTGACATAACTCAACGCCGCCTAGCGCACAAGCGCCTCCAGCCCGCCTGCCTTGCGCCACGACTAGTCGCAAAGTAGAAATAAATATAACAATATTATATTATATATATATATAATAATAAACATATAAAGTTAATAAACAACGATAATTTGTACTTTTAACATAAAAACACACGAACCTTTCAATTTATGTGAGTAAATATTGTTCTGCAAGCCGGACTATTGCCGAACTCATTATAATAAATTACAACTGAGTTTTCTCTCAATAAACGTTGTTCGTTACTTCATTAACGCCACATTCGTTATACCTTTTAATTGGTATATTAGTATAAGCGCACTGTCTTTTAAATGGTTGCAGGTTCGAATCGAGTTAAGACATTTGATAGATTCCTTCGTGTTGCAGCATGAGCAGCAACTGCAACCGGAGTGTAAGGTCAGAGCACACCTTGAAATCCAGTATCATAACTGTCATAACTCCTCTGATAGATATTTTTGTTATTTTATGTATAATAACGCACAAAGAGATCTAATATATATTTTTTTAAATCGTACTCTGATGTGATATAAAAAATATAACGCGATACATTGACAATCTATATTGAAAGTGAGAATACATCACAGTACTGGTTATAAGTATAAAATTTTACATGATTATAGTTAGTCAGGTAGTAAAGGGAATCACTAAGAAAATATTTTTAATAAATCCTTAAAAAACAGGAGAGAATAAGATATTTTCTTTTCCTCGAAGCACAAAATATTGCTGGCGATAACAAATAAAATTATATTATAAACAACAAAATCACCCTGTGACGTGGAACACGTTAGTAAAACAACAAAGTATCGCGATCAATGGCTGAAATTTCCTACATTTGTCGAGTTTTATTAAAAAATTCGAAACGCCCATAAATTTTGGAGCCGCTGGTGCGGAGTGCTGCGACTCGCTGCTTACGTTAGCTTAAAGCGTTCCTTATTAGCTCGCTAAGTTAGGCTTTAGGGTAGAGCTTTTTGTAAATGAATTGCCAGAATAAAAATATAGAGTCCAAAGATATGTACGTGAGGTTGTTTTGGGCTCGATGCTGGCTGGTGGACTTATTTGTGACTTTATATATATTTATTTGTATACAATTATTTCTTAAATTACTTTATGTATATTTTTACGAAAGGCCTCATCCACATATTTACACAAAAAAAAGGATTATTGTTGAAGCTTAAAATAAAAATTGATTAAAATTGAAACTTTATTATAAAAAGAAATCTAAGTTATATTAAAATATATCACTCTAAATTTAGCAATTTATCACTATAAGACCTCAACCCACTACTCTAGCATGTAATCTCACTACTGTGCAAGGGAGCAAGCGAACAAGGGGACAAGGGGGCAAAGGGGAGGTAATAGAAATAATTTCCCTCCGGTACAAAAAAGAAGGAGAACATCACTAATCCGCCACTGCACAGACCGGGCGGGGGAGGGGAGGGGGTGTATGTACAAACATCACGCGCGATTTAACGTTTTAATTATTGCGGCAAATACACTCGGAGCTGAGAGCTCGCTCAAGCCCCCGTTTTGATTTTTCCAAACAAATCCTGAATTTTTCATTGAAAATAAAACTACTTTTGGATGTAAGTAAATCATCGCATTTGGCGTTTAGCTGTTAGCGGTCTGTGATCGGTCTGTGCGCGTCGATGTACAAGATACAATACAGTAATAAACCACGACTTTGATTGTTTACTTCGTTCAAAACAAACAAGCTTCCATTTTAGACTTTACAAATTTCATATTAATTTAATCTGAAAATGCTTTTACCTAAACAAATATGTCAATTCAGAATCGAAGAGTTATAATATCCTTTAGCGCTGGTTTTAGTTTTCCGAACAATTTCCTTTTTTGAGCCATTGTGAGTCATCGTATGAGCCATCATTGGAACAATAGTTTCATGTATAATACAATTCTGCAATTCAATGTATCTGACACTAATTGCCAGCCTATATTTCAAAAGCTACGATTTATTCTGGGAAAAAAGCAGAATGCAAAAAAATATTTAATTATCGAATCGAATTAGAAATTTAGTCGTCAGTCATACATCGCTTTTATTGCACGTTGTATAACATACTGAGTACACGTAGCGCCACTTTGTGTGGATGATGTTAGTAAAGCACGTCCAGGTGTGGAAGACAGTATCAGATATCAAAGTAATGGTTACAGGCAAACACATACAAACAACTATTGCACTCATTCCCCAAAGCAGAAAGTTGTGGAGTTCTAATTTCTGGAGTACTCATTACTTTGAGAGGGAATTTAATGGGAGAGCTGATATTACGAGTACTTCGCAAATATACACGAACTATTCATTTTAAATATTACTGTGAATTACAAACTCGGCTCCTATCCTACTATGGATTGATAACTTTTAGATATTTATCGTAGAAACAGCACGGAAGAAATAAAAATTATTGAATTTTTAGAGATATCGTCATAGCACAGTGTAACTCGTTATATGTCTGTAGGAAATAGAATGTTTGAAGACTAGGTTCCCTTTACCCATCCTGTTACATGCAAAAAAATGTGCCATAAATCAGGTATAACCCCATAGTTGTTGCATGTGGAGAGAGTTAAGAAGCACAAGTCAAGCACGAGGCAAGTCAGCTTTACCCCAACGAAATCACAATGATTATATTTGTGAGTGTTTTAAATGATTAAGAGTATTTTAAGTAAATAAATGTTCACAATAAATTTAAAATCTTTAAAAAATAGAATTACACTGAGAATAGATTTATAGCCAAGTCAATGATAGCTCCCTAACATCCCTACCCCTTATCGAGGGTCCCGATAGAGTGTTCATTATAACGCTGTTCAATTTGCTAAAACGCTTGTCACACTTTAAAATACTTTCGTTTTTGTGCAAATTGTACACTTTTTAAAGGAGTTGAACTTTCTACCTTTAAAAGTTTTGATAAAGCCTTAAATTACATTTTTCTTAATTTGATTAACATAAAAAATCATTAATTGGACAGATTTATCTAAAAGGAAATGAATGATTGTAGTTAGTTTTAATTATGAAGGCGGTTGTGGCGCAGTGGGCCACTGCTCGACGGAACAGAGTCTCTACTCTAGGAACCCAAGAACTGCTCATCCTGCTTTATGCTGGGTACGGCATGCAGCCAAAAAAATAAAAAGAAACTGACAAATAAACATACACTTAATTTAAAAAAATCTAAAATAAAATGTAATATACACAATAGAAACAACAAGACCGGGAGAATGCTTTCATTAATTTCCGTTATATATTTACATAACACTACAGACAACGAGTTAAAGCAAAATTAGTAATAACATGAGGTTATTTGCATTTGCAGAGGAATTTGGCTCCCGCTTAGCGACGCCGTTGTTTGCTGAATCGCCTGAATTTCACTTTGAGAACATGTTCTGAAATAATGTTGGGATATTTTGAGTGTTGTTTTTTTGGTAACCGAGTTGAAGTTTAACTCGGTTACGGGTTTCTTTGCTTCTAGATTAACTCGTTAGTTCATCACGGTAGGGCAAAACAATAAGTTTTGACACTCCTTTCTCGGTTTATCGCCCGTATTTTCGTGTGAGTTGCGTAACACTATTGTTTGAGTAGAGCAGACGAATAAGAATGTAGTTTCTCTCCTCGAGTGGATTGAACCAATAATCATCTCTCTCATAGTCTTCTCCGCAAAGAGGCCTCGGGTTTTCTAACTCTTATCCATTTGATCTATATTTTTAATTACAATGATTGTAAGATCGAAGGTCGGACGTCGTGTATCACACAAAGTACGGTGCTTTAATCTATTTAAGTCAATATTTTGAACATAATTAATATTACAAGTGTACCAGTTCACATATGATATTCTTGGAATTAAATAATTATTGGATTATTGATTTATTTCGATTTCTGAGCTGTATTTGCTTAGTTTCGTAGGCCTGTCTTCAAACATGGAAACGGAAGTAGTCATGCCAAGATGGTTTCATTTGATTTAAATACAATAAAGCATGTTACCGAAATATAAAGTGTAGTATACAAATATTTTTAGCTTCACACGACATCCCGCACACAGTAAGAGGCAAAGGGAACCAATTGTTAGTACACTCCGTTACCCACTTTCCGCCAAATTCTGAAGGCATTGCTTGTTGAGTGGCGGAACAATACCGTGTTTTATTGAATTCAAATAATGAAACTACGAAATAATTAAATTATTTAGATTCCTTGAGTGGAAATCGAACCCACAATAGTATTCACTAACGTATAGTCTAATTTTCATTAAAATCAGCTATTTTTGACATGTCTAATGTCCATTGCGTATTTAAGGTATACTCTAGTAATAAGCAGCACTTGAATGCTGAGTAGCCTGAAGAAGAACAGAAATATAAATGTGTAATAGAACAAAAAAAACAGCGAATAGAGTAACTTATCACTAAATAATTTCAGCTGCAAATAATGAGGAAGAAAAAAGTCTCAGAAATATATAAAAATAAAATAGCCTGCGTCAAAGTTAGTAATTTCTTTGTAGCATTGTCATCTAATTTAACGATAAATTAAATAACTTCAAAGCAGCCATTTGCATTTCAGCTGGAATTCTCATAACAGAGTGCTGGAGCTGTGCGCCGCGTTCTATAAACGTCGAGGAGAATTCTTTTGCTGTTGTAAATGACACTTCCGGCTTAAAATGGAAAAACTAGATCCTATAAAGTCTAGGATTATTTAAAAAAAAAGGATTTAAGTTTTATTGGGTTATATGACAAGACAGTCATGGCTCAGCATCTGATTATTAATGCACGTATTGTAGGTTTGATTCCCACACGGGGAAATGAATTATTTTTATTTATTCTATTTGATTACAGGACAAAGCGCGGATAAATTTAAGATTTGTCAATCAATAAGGAATGTCTCGACAACCGGGGGACACGTGCACAACGAAATGTCTTCACACCAGAGGGAACCCCCTCTGTTGATCCTGTTGCGCCGGAAAGAGAGTACCTACCTTGTATGTATGTTGTATGACGACTAAAGTGTACACAACTTGTACAGAATGAATGATAACGTGAGAGGATCGTTTGAATTTGAAAAGGAATGCTCTCTACGAGTTGGAAACACCACGTCTATGTGAAACGCTAAATTTTGGCTGAAAAAATTGTGAATTGCTGCAGGAAACGGCGGCGGCGTTAAGGTGCGCTGTCCATACTATGTTTATGTAAACAAGCGAAATATTAACATTTGTAACAATAGTATTCATTTTCATAAGGGAATACTTCTTATCTTCCATATATTTCAAGTGAAAGTTGAGCAACTAAAAGAACGATAAACAACGCGATTAAGGGGATAGAGGATCACTGGATCACTGAGAGAAGACTTTGAGTTTTATTCTTTTCATGGACTTTAGGACGTAAAATGATAATGATTTTTTTTCCAAACGTCCTACAATCCCGGCAAACAAAGTTTGTGGCAGTTTTATTTAAAAAAATATTTTGAACAATATTTAATTTCTGAGGCCAGTCGTGACACAACCATTTGACTCAACGCATAGGTTCCCATTTGAGAAAATTTAATGTTTTATATTTTGATTTCAATGTGTCCTACGAAGTGTCGTAGCGCTATGTTCACCGATTTTCTCTGTCTACCTGCTGTGTGCGTGAAGCTAAAAAATAACTGTGTGGAAATAATATAAATAATTGTTAAGACATTTCATTATTCATGAATACTTCCGTTTCTCACATTCTGCCATGCTCTTGAGCATATACATATTATATTAACTAACTTGAACAAGTTAGTTAATATGCAATTTGTTATAACAAACACGACCAAGCGTTCTCACCCACTAAGCCATACGTTCTGATCGAGTTACGTCGAAATACTTATAAGCTTGTTACATCTTATTCATATTGTTAGCGGGTTCAAATCCCACTGCGTTAAAATATTTGTACGTTCTCTTAATAAGTATTTTTCTTTTTTAAGTGTGGAATAACACTTTACAAATATTAAAAAGTACATATATTATACTAAACGGAGTTATAAAAAATAATAGAAAAACAATCATGACAAAAATTAAATTCTCCAGTTTGTTATATTGAAAGTTTGTTGCACTGAGGTGGCGCGTGAGCTGGCGCGCCGCCACCGACCGCACCTCGCGTTAATTGATTCGAAATCACGGCGGCGGTCGCTATGATAATACGATACGATATGCTGCCAGCGTTCCGTTTCATTAATATCTATACTTAATATAATAAAGCTGTAGTTTGTTCGTTGAACACGGTAATCTCAGGAACTACTGCTTAAAATTGTGAAATATTTTTGTATTGGATAGTCCATTTTTTAGGATCTGATCCATTGTACCTTCGGTTAGAGCTACTTCGGGTACTTACAACATATATAAACAAATATGCAGATAGAGTGAGGTTCCCTCTATTTATCTTGCTATATACGGAAAATACGTTTACGCTTTAAATATATATATGTCGTTACGGTCTCCCAAGTTCGTTTCTGAACTCATTAGCAACTAAATGAGGCATACATTGGCATATTAATTAACTTGACTCTAAAAACTAAGAATGCACAATATTTTCCTCTTAATTTTGCAGATATTTTACTAAGATCTTGAAAAAAACATAACTAAATCTTCTATAAAATACGAGTATATATAATAAATAAAGCAGCTTTAATAACAAACCAACCCATTTTTGTCATATTCGCCCACGTTTTATAAATGTCAACTGACTGTCAAAGACCAGAACAAATATAAAACAATAAGAGTTCATTATAAAACAAAAACCGCGAAATAAAAATACAAATAGGCTTGTTAAAAAAATAACATATCAAATATATTTAAATAATATATTGGGATCGAAGAGATGGACTTTAGATTGTAAAACACTGTAGAAGTGGTACGAAAATTGAATTTTTAAGTATCTATCGTATTTTTGAGACAAATTAAAATACTCTTTGTTCTCTTTGGCAATTACTTGCATTTATGAATCGACGTTTCGTACAAATGTCAGTAGTGTCAGTGACGTCAGCAGTCACCGGCTCTAGAGACAGTTCTACTGAGACGAGTCGCTCTATAAATATATCTTACAACAGATATGTAAAAAACCTTACCTTCTTAATTGCATTGCGTTGGATATATTCCAATTTTTCAATTCCAATTTCAGATCCACAATAAGCCATTTCTTTACTTTTTTTTACCTGGACGCTGTACCCCGCATATACTCGTAGCAGCGTCCTCAGAGGACCTACAGAGACGATACGTGTTGAGTAAAGACTCACCCACGCTTTGTCCTGTTACCAGAATAATCATGAAAACAAATAACTCCTCCGAGTAGGTAATCTGATCCCACTTTCATTACTTGCTGAATTGGGGATGTCAGTAGAATAGGAAAAATAAGGTACTTGTGAATTCTGCCCGCGGCCCGTTTTTAAGGGCTCTCTCTGTTCGTTATTATCTTATTTTCGAATGCACAGCTCTTACACAATACAGATTATTCCCGTTCTGTTTTTTTAACGGAATATCAATTTGACGATTCCGTTGTTTTTGTTTCCTACTGATTCAATATTGCAAAGTGTTTTAGTGATTTGACTGAAATGCAAGTAATCTACGCTCGTAGCAGATGGATGATATTATTGTTTATAATAACATTTTTTGGCTTCGAAAGCTTTCTTAATATCTTTAAAGTAAACAATTCAATATTTTTAAATATTTAATAATTATTAAATGTTTAATGTTTAAAGTAAACATTTGAATCTAGTTGGATTTGACCAGTGATCTGCGTCCAAATTCTCTCCTACTAAGCCATATATCATATTGTCATTGGACTACGTCGAATTTCAATCTTGTCCATACTTAACAAACAACAAATTTGTCAGTCTGTCTGCTGATAAATGCTGAGAGCTTAACAGATTTTGTAGCAGATATTTTGGAGAAGTCGTCGTATATAGTATATTAACCAAGCCCAGTAGTTTCATCTGTAAGTTATCTGTCAATCACTCAATGTCTAAATAATTAAGTAAGTATTTAATTTGAAATGATAAAGATATAAAAATATTTTATGTGAATCTAAATAACGTTTAGACAGTAAACACAAATCAAGGAGCTATATCTAACATCTCATATTAACAAAATAATCAAACTTCCGATACAAAGCCTTTCACTGTAAGCTTCGTAGCCGACTCGATTTAGGCTTCAGACTCGTCAATAAAAAACAACGTCTAAGTACTGCTAGCCTTTGACTCGCTAAAGTCTCATTTACATTCTGTCGGTCTCGAGCCGCTTCAGTATTCATCTCGATCCAGTCTACTGTTTAGTGTACTGCTCTCACCCAAAATTGAAAAATGGAGTATCTTGACTCTATATTCTTACTCGTTACAATTGTTATAAACTATTTTATACATCTTAATAATATAAATATAGGAATCAACATGAATGTCCTAGATGTAATAGGAAATGATTGAAAAGTAAAACTTCGGCATGGTGGTGCAGGATCACGATACAAACACGAATGCAAATCCAAGTAAAATAGGATTCTGCAGAGGTACTGGGACTCCTCAGTTCACATTCGAGAACACAATATGGAAGAAAATTACATATTGCATGAGGACCTGTTAGAGGGCATGTATGAAGAGGTTGATGAGACGAAAGAGGAATGCAGAGAGTGTAACATTTGGCACTCGGTACTCTCTGACTATTCCGCTAACCACCACCACCACGTGAAGCTACAGAATACAATGTTGAAAGCTAATAATGCAAAAATATCATATTTCCTTCGACGATTTCGAAACTCATTTCAGGTGTTTCGCATTTATTAATATAAGTACCGAATCGCAAAAGTAATCTGGCGTCACACAATGTAACACGAGCTCGTGAAAATTATTAAAATCGTTCCACTGTGTCAGCAGAGCTCGAATTTAGGATATATCTATTGTACTTGATATTTTTAGCCTCGCAAATAATGAGAGCTGGTTTCAATCAAATATGTATAAATGTAGGTAATAAACGGAACTTTGAAAATTAATATTTATATAAAATATTTTTTACACATGTATTTCTGTGTTACTCCACACTCAGGTGAGGGTCTTAATCCCTTTTTTCTATTAAATTTACAACTTGATGAATTATATTAATTTCGGTCCCAAAAAAAGGTCTTCCAAGCACCAGACGATGAATCTAATTTCTTAGGTTCGTCAGTCATTGTTATTCTGTAGACACCCCCAGGATTGGTTGTGGCAGCTAAAATAAAATGTCGAATTTAGTAAGTCACCTTTTACGGGTTTTTGTTGTCTTTTCTAAGTTTATAATATATAAATCGTATCTACCGGTATGGGCGCTCTTCTGGATAGGGCGTTGAATGCCGCCACTTGTTACACTATTGCTCGCACTACGTCCCATTTGCGTACCCCGCTTTGAGAAAGCGAAAGATGAAAACAAATTGCAGCTTTGCTACAATGACGTATATGGAGTTCTTAAACTTCATGTTTAAAGGTCATCAAGTTACTGAGATATAAAGTAAAAGCTTGCAAGCAATGTGTAATACTTTACAAATATTCGGTAAACGCTTATCATCACGTAAATCACTCATATATAACGATAATTTGTTGAACGAACCTTTATCTGATATGGAAACATTCATTAAACACGAACAGACGATTTATTATTATAATTGTTACATTTAAAATGATAATTAATACATTTTTCCATATTAAACTTTATAATTTCAACTTGCAATGTTGATAATGGTGACGTTTGGAATATCTGGAATATTTTTTATGTGTGTTTGTATAATATGATTGATATGAAAACAATATTGCATTACGACTTATAGACATATATTTATACACATTTCTTTTAACACGCACTTTTTCATTCCTATATAATCAAAATGCCTATAGACTAAATTTTAAAGAAAAATACTATAAAGCCCTGAATATTTAATATGATTTCATTCATTCTCTTAAATCTTAGAAACAAGAAAAGTATTTTTAAGGAATTCAATCAATTACTTCAGAAATGTGTGGATATATTTAGAAAGTCTACTAAACTATTATAGATTTTTTAAAGATAAAGATATACATAAATATCCTCTCTTTATTCTTGAATGTTGGTCCATCTGATACCAAAAATAGGCTGCAAAAAACATCGTTTGATCACCGCCGGCCATCAAACGGTTTCCTTCTAATGCTAATTTATAGCTCTGCTGGCCTTTATTAGCCACATAATACGATTTGTGCTGATCGAAGGATAGAACAAGATTTTACCATTTTATTACTGGAGTTTGAGAACATATGCCGTTCGGTTATTTTAAAAATAAAGAATAATAAAGTCAGCTTCCAGCTGATAACCTCCCAAGAGAAAACTTTTAGAAATATAAAATTTTACAACCCTTGACTATAGATAATATATATATATATATTAGCGAATGTATAAAATGAATCACAGAACCACTAGAAATTTTACTTAACCACTAACTATATCACAGATAGATTATGTACATATATGTATACACAATGATAAAAAAACTACATTTATACATTTATGGCAAACTAGAGGAATCCAGCTAAGAGACTCTGTGGCCCACTTTTCGCCCAATTTAAAAAAAAAAATCAGGGAAAAAGTAGATAATATTTAATCATACCCCCGGGTGGGGAACCCATGACTATCGCAATCTTACATTACAGTCAGTAGTTGTCCCACAGACAGCCAAAGCTGCCTTACAAAAAATTACGAGAGCTTTGAAGTATTACAAGATAAAGCGTTTTACGTTCGTTTCTATTTTGATGAAACATGCGGGCTTGTATTGAAACCGTTGCGTGGAACGATTCCGCGCTTTTTGTGAGTTGCTGGCGGTGACGTGCGCAAACACGTGCTTTTCAAATTAAAGTGCTTATTGTTACAGATAAATAAACTTCAAAAGGCGCAACTTCGTTGCCATTCAATTTTATTACATTTCCTGAAAACGAAATTAAATTAGGATTGTAAATTTTACTTATCTTTACTAAGTGTTGAAAATATTTTTAAAAAAAGGTTATAACGACAAAAGAAAAGAGCATATGAAAGAAAACTATTGAACTACTTGGTAAGATTATTTTTCTCTCTATAAAATTCGAGACCAATTCGAGGTCTCCTCAAGTATAATAACTTATAGTACCATTTATTAAATGGCTTTAATAGAGTCAAAGCGCCGTCAAATAACGCTAAAAAGCTCCCACTTCAATATGCAGGACACACAAATGATTTTTAATTCTCTTCAGCATTCCTATTGAAAATAATTCAAGAAGAGATTGGTTTATTTTGTTCGAGGAATGCCTTTGATGCAATGGTATGTTGTCAAAATTTATTTTTGGTTTTATAATAATAATTGCATTTTTATTATTTTTTTTAGCTTCTGTCTTTATCCAAAGTGGGCTCTGCATCTGGGATCCCTCCTTTAATATCATCAACCTGTTTCCGATCTAATTAACGTGTGAGTTCGAAACTAAATCGGAGGAAAGTAAACCTTACTCTAAAATAACCTCCACTCTTTACTTATTTAACTATTAAGCGCAAACTTACTAATAAGTAAAGAGTGAACTTACTCCGTTCCATCAAAGCTTATTTTGTTATTTTCCATCAAAGTAATTGTTTGTGATTGTTATATAATTATAGTTCTTATATATTCTATAAATTTTGGCCGCAGAACTGTTGACATGAATACATGTATGAAATACAAGAAGTTCATATAAATTGTACTGAGCTTCTGCTTTAATAAATACTCCGGTTGCAATGGTCGTGCATGCTTATCTATAACTGTATTTTAATATTATAAAGCTGAAGTTTATTTACATAATGTGCAAATGTCATAGTTCGTTAGTTAAGGAAGGTGGTGTACACGTTGCTTCTATAAGACTCAATGTAGATGAAATGTGAGTAACCACGGTGTTTCCTAACCTAACTTAAAAAGCTCAACGTCAAATTAACTTCATTAAATCACACGTACCTCACGTACGTAAATCACACGTACACGGATTTCGTACCTCAAAATCAAAGTACAGTAACCCATAGGCGGACACTCTATTGTGCGTCTGTCTGTCACATTTATCTAGTGAACATGTGGAAGTACCGGGTGAAAAATAATATCAAATATTCAAGTGGTCGGTCCATTAGAGCGCAGAAAATATAAGTTTACAGTTTAAATAAAGGAAAAAATCTAAGAAGGGAATTTTTATAGGTTTTTTTTTTATAACTGTAATAAAAGACTCGAGGGAATGACATTTTTACTTCTTCGTTCTGATGATAAAACAAAGTGTGGCGTTGTTTTCCACCACTCCAAAAAGATATCTCAAAAAGTGAGGGGAAACTGGCGGACAGAGTACTCTCTGGATTCCCTCTGTCTGCTACATGCCCCACCACCACCACCACCACTACAAACAATATACAAAGTGTGAACACAAACATGCACTAATTTCTCAAGTTTCTGTATACGTATATTATTAACTATTCATGAACTTCTAGTTTAAAATTTGAGTCAGCTATCTCGTATGAGACGCGGTTGTGAGCGGGGTTTATTTAACTGGCCTCATTAAAAGGGGACTACTCGGATGTACAACATGAATAATGTTGAAGCTTCGACTCGTTGTATGTAGTCTTTCTACGGTTTGCGTAGCTCTTGAGATTTTTTCATAAATTCCGTAATGTCTTGTGTAGTATGTAGTGTTTTGGTTTACTCTTAATACAGCAATATAAATATTTTAAATTATCTAACTTCTTAATAAAAAAACTCACACATTGTGTGTACGGAGGAGCTCAACGTCACACTTAATAGGAAAAACGGTTGAATTTGACTGAAAAAAAAAAATTATTGCATCGATGTTATATATATATATATATATATTTACTACTTTCTTTGATTTAAAATGACAAGACATGAATTGATATCAATAAATCATAAAATAGACCCCAAAATTGATCCTTGCGGCACCCCTATTGCGATATATACATACAACTCGTGAAATCCTATCTGTCAGCTCATTGTTATTCCACAGTCGAACCCACACCTTCAAAAGAAATGTGAATTTACTCGCCGCCCTTATTTTATTGTAAATCTGTGACCGCAATGTTGACGGACCCTTTAGGCGCTCGGGATTGAAAACGGTGGTGACACTAAACGTAGAAGTGACATTTTAAGACCTTAGTTGTTTTGTGGCGAAACTTGGTGAATACTTGTCATTTACATTTACTACGACAAATTGAATTTAAACGACAAATACAAAAAGAGTGAATTTTGCTAAGTCTTTGATATTATCAAAGCAAGATAAGATAAGCTAGATTATCTCAATATCGCGGTGCGGTCGCAGCTACAATAACGGGACATTTTTAAGACTCATAAGTTGGAGGAGTTAAAGTGAAATAAAAAAACAAATTACTCTAGAAACACCCACAAGCCACAAAGAATAACGCGACAACGCGACAACGCGACGTCCAATTCGAGCGTTTCATCCGGAAGGCGGTACTTTTTGCAGAGCGCGCACATTCTTTGATGAAACTTGTTGTTCTTTTCAGGCGGCGTCAACTTCAACTGCATCAGAATAAAATTTGTATCGCATTATATTTTTCTCTTGAATAATACTTTTATCTTTTTTTTTGTCTTTAAATCGTATCACATCATCGTATCGTAGAAAGTATATAATATATACTAACTAATATATATTAATATTTTAAATTAACAATCAACGTACAGATCTCTATTAATGTAGAAATAACAGACATCTCTACAGCAATCAAATTACATTAAAATATGACAGATGACATGAGTGTTGTTTTGTGTGAACTGAACGTGAAAAGTCGTTGAAATGTTACACAATAATTCAAACTGAGTGTCGTACATTAATTACTTGCGTAATCTGATAAAAATTAAGCTTATTTTTTAGCTTCTCACCGTATCCCGCATTTAGCAGGGTAGACAGAAAGAATTTAGAGTCGAAACACAGACCAAAAAATGTTGAGAGTTGTTACCGGGACGAAGAATGAATCTGACTGTCAACGCGGCGGTTGTGGATCCGATTCAAACTCGGAAAAATTAATTATTATTATATTCCTCGCTTCATCAGCTAGATCAAGAGTGTCGTTGAGTCCACAATGTGTCACATATTTAGTGATGCGTGTTAAACAGTATCTAATCACTTTATTCCCTTTACTTACCCCGCTATATACGGAATTTAGCATAAAGCTTAAAATACTAAATTCCTGACAATAGATTTGAAAACAATGGAGGACTTCATCATTCGTAAAGGCATATAATATCAATAAAAAATAGTCTCCAAACCTGCTAACCCAAAATGTGATATCTATTTGGCAAAGTTAGCGAGATGTGTACCTCCACTGTGGTATAAAGCGTAAAGTGAATCACGGAAGCCGGTAAAAGTTATCCCAGATAAAGTTAAATGGCCCTTGAATTGTGCCTTACACCCCCCCCCCCCCCCCGCCTTATCTCCAGCCGAGACTTCCCCAAAATAGAAATAATGTCTCGTACATTCTTGCGGATTTAATATATATTTTTTGTAAATATGTCTACATAAGTGTAATGTCGATTAGCATAATATGAAAATACATACAAAACTATACCAACTACTAACTACAGAGGTGCAAAAAACATAAACATAATGTAGGAAACTTATAAGAATATCTTCTATATTTTACTTGAAAAGAAAATTATTTAATACAATACAATACATTGTACCTTATTGCACATAAAATTTACACAAATTAATGTATATACGAAAAACAGTAATAACATATACAATAAGGTGGCCTTTTCGCTTATACCGATCTCTTCCAGGCAACCTTTGGGTGTGGGTGGTGCAATTTGGAGCAGATTATTTAATAATTTAAATAAATATATATACATATGTCTATAATATTTACTTATATTTATTTTTATTATACATACATATATATAAATAAATAATAGAATAAAATAATATTACAATTAATCATCAGATGATAAACAAGAGTTAAATCTTTACAAACTACTTGATTCTATTCTTAATACAAAATTAAATACTTTTACTATTAGGTGTTTGTAAAGATAATTGTTATTAGTAATTATAACAATTTTTTATTTGAGGGTTAAAACGATTGGGGTGAATAGTAACAAGAGAGCAAGGCGTTGAGTTCCTCCACTCGATACGCAATATCTCGAAACATAAAGTACCGGACACAGGCATGTGAAGGTATTATATAAATCACATTCATCTCGAATACTTCGCCGCAACTTCCAGAGAATGCAATATTACGCAATTTTAACTTATAAAAGCTATCAAATGAAATATTACAGCTTCTTCTTTATAACCTGAAGCTCTTTATGATCCGCTACTTTATTGTCGGAGAATTTAATTAACGCATAAAAACATGTACTTTTTTAAAAGCACTTTAAATAATAACCCAAAGAGACTATTTCATGGCGACATTAAATGTTGATGTGCGATGTTTGCGTTTGGGAAAGTTTACGAGATCGATTTATACGCGATCGTAATGGTTTAGTGCTGGCCACCTCACCCAACTCCTGCGGGGTGAACAAGCATGAGAATAACTTATATAACGTAACTTACTTTCTCAATGCCGCAATTAGTGCAACTACACCAAGAAAATAAGCCATGCCTCAAATGGAACTTGAACTGACCATCACCGCGCAGCAAGCTAGGTACTATTCAAATGCGAGATACTGTTAATGGTAAACATTTACTTTTATACTGAACCAAATATAACACCGAATCAGCATCAATAATAATATATTATAATATACTCGTATATATGTAGATTAATTGTTATTAATTATACATTTTCTTGTTAGCTCCTTGCTATATCTAACACATAAAGCAAGGCTGAGACGTGTTGAGCAGCAGTTTCTCGAGTGAATTGAACCTATGACCATCGCGGTTAAAGTAGATAATTTCAAAAATATTGATACAACGCAAAACCCCACCTTAGTCTCACGCAGCTCCCCAAGTGAGGTAAGCTCATTCAATTTTATATACAGACGTTTCAAATGTCGGAAAGAATAGAGTTGTAAAGTACAAGTTGTTAAGAGAAGACGCTGCACGCTGTCATATTATTTATTAATAGATTTTGAGTTGGCTGTTGAGTATCGCGGACGCTCTCATCTTTAGAACAATACGATAAGACCTTCCATACTTTCTTTGTTTCGAAGATTAACCGAACACTTAAGTACTCGAATTCTGCTAAAGGCGGACTTAAGGAGGCGATTCGGAGATGAAAAGAAAGATTTTGAGATAAAGGTGTTGGAAAATTTGAGAGCAAGGTTAAATGGAAAATCTTTGCTGCAAATTTAGCTTTACGACCTTTGTAAAGTGGAAACTAACTAAGTGGGTGTACAGCCGTTGTCGTTAACGATGTCAGCCGCGCTGTGTGCAGCTCAGCCTAATTAACTCCGATATGAGCTTCTTTTGAGAAGTGTTGTGAGAGGACGTGCGTGATATTCCGCCAGACATTATGCAATTTACTTAAAGTGGAATTTCCTAAATTTATTTATTATTTTTAATAATAGTAAACTGCAACGACCGACATTTTTTTTTTACAATGGGGACGTATTTAGTACGCTTTTATAAACAATAAAAAAATAGCATACGTATAATTTCAAAACCTTCTGTAAATCGATAAAAATTCAATAGAAATTGAATGTTTTGTTCGACGTAAAATACATTATTACATTTGAAAATTTCAATAACTATGACAAGTGATATTAAAAATTCTTTCAATAAAATTGTATTTTGACTTTTTATGTGATGCTCTCTGATACCTTATGTGTTGTGCGTTATTTTATATTTCTGAGAAACAAGAAACTGACTATTAATATTTGTTCTATAAAATATAAAACTGCTATTGAAAACACAATTTCTTGAAAAATCTGTGAAAAGTAGGAAAAGGGTGACTCCACACTCCACACTGGTTCTATCTATCCTGCTACTGACATCTAAAAAGAAAGTATGCAGAGAGAACCCGGCAACTAAGTGTTTGAACGCTCACTGGCCTCTAAGACAGTTGCGTCCACCACCACCTGATGTATTGCGTGATGAGCGGCGGAACTCGACTCGTCATCAGACTGAGTGAGTGAAAATATTAAATATTTCATTGGAAAATAAATAATAGGTTGTTGTTTTTTTTTTAATTAAAGTATATTTAAATTTGATCTGATTTTAATTGAACTGTCGGTAAACTACAATTACAATTGTCAGTTTAGCAGCGCAATTGAGACGTGAGTAATCAACGTCGGCCGTCGCAGCGTTAGTTCATTTTGTATGTAAATCGCATATTTATGGACTAACAAAGTTCAAATTATAATTCTAAATAATACCTTTACCTTCAATTGAGAGAAGGAACAGAAATCTAGTATAAGTGTGTGATTGCGATTTTTAGCTTCACTTTACATGTATATGTGTCTGTGTGTATCTTGTAGCGGAATAGACACGGACAAGAGACGCTGTCCGGCGGCCTCCAATGTCTCAGCGTCTCTCCTGTAATATTAATTATCAATACAGTATATTGAGCTTCTGCAGCGAGCAGTACCAATACAATATTCATCAGAATGATAACCCAGCATTGTAATAGGCTCGTGATGATCCCCTAACTGAGCAAGATACATAATGAATAGCGTCAGTCAGCCGTCAGTCCGTCACTCCGTCCGTACTGACGGAATACATTACGTCAGTGTACGACATAGCATTGTATGCAAATTGTCTAAATGAGATCTAGAAATGGTTACTAATGTTTGATGCGTGATGATGAGTTCATAATACTTTGTGTTCACTTTGTGTAGATCACTGGCGGTGGCCACGAATAGAGACAAATCGAGTAATATCCGCAATTGTTTTTAAATTTTTTGCTTTTTGTAGCTGTAAATTTTTGTGTCTTCTTAATTTTGTATCGATTTCACGTTTCAAACTAAATATCAAGAAACAAAGAATGTAAAACCTTGTATCAAGACATTCTATTAATAAGTATTCGAATCCGCAAATTTAAATTTCTTTTACAATCAAATGTAATACTTTTATAACTTTCTGTAAAAAAATAGCGTAACCTTTGTTTAGATTTGATTGAAAACTTATAAGATACTCTGTAACTAATTGCAATAAATTTAATTAGTAATTGTATTTTCAGTATGCTGCAATGTTGTTTAGAGATATTGAATGCGCGCTTCAACGACGAGACAGCTTGCGTAACCAATACTTGTTTAGAATGTTAGGAATTTTTCAAATATAAGTTAAATTGCATTGTAAAAAATCCGTAAAACGTAATAAAATCCAATATCCACAGCTTTACTATCGTCCAGAAGGATATCAAATATCGACGCAATCTGTCGGTGAATTCAGCAAATTTCAGACTTCTTTATCCAACAACGAATCGAATTTTAGAACAAAGAATAGATCCAAGTGGATTTAATATTGAACGACGAGTACTGAATGGGATAATTTAGAACGCAAATACTATCAAATCTATTAACAGAGCTCTATGAGCGTATTATATGTCTAGTTCTCGTAATTCTGATAATCTGTGGGACTAAAATAAATTATTCTACTTTAAAATATGGAACAAACAAACTTTATATTAATATAGGTAGTTTGTAAAAGCTTCGTGTATTATATTGTGATCGAATATCAAAATTAAATAAAATAGACACAAGGAACCTATTGTTAAGACACTCTGTTCTCCCTTCCGCCGAATTGTTCGGTGGGGCTCAACACCGGGCAATCAAAATATTAAGAAATAATAATCCGTTATCTCGAATCGAACCCACAACCGTGCTTTTACAGTCTTAGTCAGTATACTCTTGTGCTCTTGCACCTTTGTAATAATTTTGTTTTAGTATTTTAATTCTTTGGGAAAATTAAGATTTATAAACTATTTGCTTGTAAGAACCATACAATTTGAAAAGGGTCAATTTTATAAATTATTTTTGCTTGAAGGATGAAAACTGTAAAGAGTGGAGCTGATTACATTGAACATAGAATATCATTAGCGTATTACGCCAAACAACGAAGAGTATTTGAAAAAAAAACATATTTGAATTTTGCCAAAAGAATTCCGAATGTCAAAGCTGAATAATTTGGGGCGCCGCCGCAACACAACAACCGCCCCCCCCTCCCCATTCCCCCCTCTAACGTCATTTAGAGACCAAAGTCTTGTATCAGCGCCACAATGAGGACGAGGGAACATAATGTTTGAAAAGGAAAAAACAAAGTCTCTTTAGCAATGATCATACTAACGAATGCGATCTTTGGAATATTTTTATTGCGATCCCATTAAAGATTGAACCCTAGTCCATTGGTAAACAGTTCAAAATCGTTTTCTATTGTCTTATATCAATGTTACAACATGTTGGTAATGAGCTAATATACTTACCTACTTTACCAATTTCTTGTAATTCTTTGATTCTTCTGAATATTATTGCGCAAACTTTTGATGGCGAGCTTCCGTAGCTTACGTAGCTTACGTAGCTACAGCGGTACTACGGTACGGCACTACGGTGTCTGTGGGACTAATCCCACTTAGACGAATGTTAATTATATATTTTAATTTTATCATTCTATAAACAGACTAGGTCAGAGAAAGTAGAGACTAATAAATTATGTGCAGATTACGAGCTGGCCAGGTCATCCGAATATCCACTAATACCTCACTGTTTGCGTCTCGACTGCCTTGGCCGCGGGCCTGCTCAACGACGGCCTGAGACCTAGAGAGAGAGAGAGACCTAGATTACGTGAAATGAGAAAATAATACAAAAATAAACAATTTGCGAAGTCTTATGAAAAACCTCCAATTACTTCTGTTATAAGCGATACCAAATCAACTGTCGAATGTAAAATTAAGCTTTCCAATAATTAATTTGCTGCTTGATTGGTTTTTACTTACTTCTTCTTTTGACCTCTACTTACGTCTTACTATGAGAATATTGCAAATTCGCTAGCGAGTAAAGCTTATACTATATTATTTTCTATACGATACACACAACAGTGAGGCCAGTCGTGGCGCAGGGGCACAAAGTGTAACTGTAAAATTCACTGGCTGTGGGTTGGATCTCCACTCGAGGAGATGAAATATTTATTTAAATTCATGTTTCCGTTTCTTCGCTTTGGTGTCGAGGTGAATCGTGGCATTGAGATCTGCCACTCACCATGCAAAGCGGCCAGAATTCGGTAAAAAGTGGGGAACGGAGTGCCTTAACACTAGGTTTCTTCTACCTACCGAGTTCGAGGAAATATAATATATATATCGTGTAGCAAGATGTATTGTCACTTCGACAGCAGTAGCGTTAACCTTAACGGTGGAAGCCCATATTTGGATTATATTTTTTACCAAGTACTCGTACCTGATCCGTAATGTTGTTTTGTGGCCTCAACGAGCCGACTCGTGCTTCTTAACAAAATATAATCCAATAAATATATATGAAAATATCTAATTATATTACAAATATATCATATTACAATGTTAAAGAGAAAAATGTCTCATTTTTTAATCGATTTTGAGATAAGGGCGGTTACAGTTTAACATTTAATGATGTAGGTATGTGATAATGTTGGATTTAGGCAATATTTGACGATATACTGTATGATGATTTACTAAACCCTCCAAGCAAGTGTGCTGCTGAGTTGTCCACAATTAATAAGATCTCTGACCCACTATTGTGCATCGAAAGTGTGTAATTCTCTATTAATATCTAACAATACAATATTATAAGCCTTAAGCTACTTTGTTTACAAAATAACTTAACAACTTAAGGAATATTTACAAGAAAACCAAGTTAGGTAAGAAAAATCAATGGCCAACAAAGTTTCAGCTTCAGCGTTCCCCGTCGGTGCGTCGCCTCCGTACTTAGAAACGAGTTCTAATAAAATGTTTTTATTCTTCTAAGCACAAACAATTTCTGGGCGAGAATTTATGAGATAACTTTAAATATATCTTTTCGTATATATTTTACATAATATAGTGGAGTGATACGCTATTCTCCGTAAAATAGGGTAAATATCAGTAGGAAATTGGTGTTAATACACTCTGCGTCTCGTTTCTCCCCCTGGTTTCGAGAGTCGAGTAACTGAACGTACCATCTACTATAGGAGTAGGAAAATGAAAATAACTAAAATATTAATAAAAAAGGCTTTATCTTGCGCCACGAGGACCTGGGAATCCTGTATTGCGTATTTAATTAATTTACGACAATATTAATTAACGATAGTTTGATTGAAATATCTGGGAGTATCACGGCCGGGCTTACTATTCCATTCACAGTGTTCTGGTACAATTACGTACAAATTAATGCCTCGCTGTAATGTGCTCGATGCGTCGACGCTGTTAGTGAACACAGTAGGATTCAATCATTATATTAATATGTACTTCTATAATTATGAATATTGCCATTTTATTATTGTATACTAAACAAGAAAAAATCATAAACAAAAAAAAACATGATTCCTTTATTGGTGCGTGGCGCAGGGTCTTCTCGAATTCAAAAGTTGAAAACTAAATGTTGGTTAGGTGCCTCCGCCTACACTAACATCCGTAAACATCAGAGATGCCTAACTTAAATTGAAATATTAATGTTTAAACTTAAGTTATATATTTTTAAAAATCACGACTACCCTCGCACCTTTTAACTCTTCACAATTTATTGTCTTCAGGTTCGATCACAAAGGAGATTAAATTCCACTGTAAGACCTTTAGTAAAAAGGAATTTCTCTTTATTGATTAAAAATGTTGCTCTCTTCGATAAGTATCGGCGTTGAAATTCAAGCTTAATTAAAATACCGAATGTTATTTAATTATATGCAGTGCGCAAGCGTTACGTTGTAGCGAGCTACTGGTCCGTTATAATTTATTAGTTCATTCAATTAACAATAACAGTAAGGATATTTGGTTTTTAGCAAATACGTTACACTTGTTGGTGATTTATTAATCAATATACGTATGTTGGAAAAGAACTTATTGTCAATTTGTGCCCGGAAAATATTGTGTAAACATTTAAGATTATTATTAATATTTACTACAAAAATTATTTGAATATTGTAGAATTTAAAGTTTCATCTCTAAAATACTGTTATATTTATATATATAGCTACTTGCCGTATTCCGTGTGTAGCACACACACAAGCAGAAGGAACCTAGTGCTCTTATAGCTGATCCGAGTTGACAATGGAACCCACAACCATCGTATTTGCGATCGGAGCTGTGCCACTGCACTAAAATGGCCTCAAATTTAATATTTATTTTGTATAAAGTCAGTGCCGTTGTCTGTGAATTCTTAACGTATTTAGTTAATACTACATTTTTAAAAATATGTAACTAAATTCCGAAGAATATAGTAAAAGTTCTCAGCGGCAAATTAAATTGAAATATTTTTCTTGAAAAGTTAGAATACTTCAAGATGATTTAGATTACTAAAGGTCGAAGGCGACAACTTTTACTTCATCGACTTCAATCACGATTGACAATTTGTCAAAAATTTATTTATTTTCAATTATCAAAAAAATATTTGAAGACGTCGTGGCGTAGCAACCTTAGGTGAATATACTCGTATCTTAACCTTAAACTTATCTGATTTTAATGAAATAAGACTTTTCTGAAAAATTGGTTCATACATGTAAACATACTTCACATATGAAATTTAGCGCACGTGCTTCGAAGCCTAGACTCTTTTTTTCAGTTTCACGCTGTGTCTTGCACACAACAGGGTAGGTATTAGAAGGAACCTAGTGCTAAGATACTTCCCTCCCCACTTTGAAGGCATTGCGTGTTGAGTGGCGGAACTGAATGCCACTATTTACCGACACCAGAGCGAACAAATGAAAATATAAATGTCAATAAATATTTAACTGCCTTGAATGGGGATGGAACCCACAATTGTCGCGTTACAGTTACACCGTTGTACTGTTGCGCCATGATAGCCTCAAATTAAACAATATCTTTCATCTATTATTCCTGGCTTATGTAACATGTTCCCCATTAGTGGAGTCTCGATTAAAACGTTAGACTATCTTTGGCGAAATATTTGTAGCGATTCAATTCGCCCGATTGTTAAAGAATTATGAGATTGTAATTTCGAATGAACTTTTATCGTAACTGTAATCATTGATGTTTGACGGAACATTTCATTTCTCGGGATTGCTTAATGGAAGTTGTCTTCTGTTCACTTCGCTTTACTCTTTTCTATTTTAGCATAACACTCAATTACAAGAAGTATCAGTAGAAATTGGTATTTTAATTATTTATCTATGCAATTCTCTAGAGTGCCTGATGTAACCTGTAAATAAAACAAAGCGCGGCATTGAGTTCCACCACTCAAGATATAATGTATCGCAAAGTGGAGAACGGAGTGTTTTACCATTAGGCTCCCTCTGCCAGGATAGGCAGAGGTTATATTTGAAAGCATGAAGCTGGTCCATAACACATCATAAAGCTCGTCGCACTAATACCGAACAAGCTTCATTTGAAACGACAATTCAAACCAAGAATGACCAAACTTGTGCTAAGCCTTAATAGCCCAATAAAGGTTCCGCTGCGCTCGGTCTTTACACCGAATTAACCTTTCCATTTAATTGTGCTTCCCGCAAATAAAGAGAAGTGTACCACAGGGCACATTATTAGGACCTAGCTTTTATTTACTATTTATTATCTTTTGAAGCTCTTACGGTTATTTTCTATTTGTTTGTAACTTATTTCATTTTGATCTATTAGGATGATCTTTGTTATGTCAAAATGTTTTATATAAGCTCAGTGAAATACAAAATTCAGTCTTTAATTTTGTTTTCACAGGACTTTTATAGAAGTAACATAATATAAAAAATAAACTATAAAATGATAATTAGGAAGAACATTTGAAGAAATTAAAGCGTTACTTTCCGCTCCTCACTCAATGAGCAACGTCTTAAAAAATTATCAAAAAAAAAATTGGCGTTTTAACAATCGGTTTCTCTTGTCTAGCCTGCGCTATGAGGAATAAAGTGATAAATCAAAAAAAAAATCTTATTTAGTACAATATTCCAGTCAAATATTAGTATAAATACATTAATAAAGATTATACATATTATTAATTTTGAAAATGTTGCAAATTACACTCTTATTAATATAAAACCAACAGTATATTAACTAAATACGCTCATAAATAACGATTGAATTGAGCATGAAGCTAATAACAAAGTAGATACCAACATAAATTATACATCGTTGTTGAGTTAAATTTGCTGTTAATTTGATCAGGATTTAAAAAAGCAATAACTGGTTTTATTATACGAGTACGTATTATTTTAATTTTTTTATGTAATTATGCAAGCAATTCTCAACTTATTGCGTTTCTACTGATATTTTATTTTGTTTTCTTTTTTTTGATGTTATGCTAATGATCACTACTAGTGACAAGACACTCTGGTCCCCAATTATCGAGACTTAACACCGCAGTTTGTCATATTACCAGAGCGAATAAATGAAAATAATTTGTACCCCGGCGCACTGGGCCTCTGTATATTTTAAATTTTATTCTATTCCAGTATAACATATATTTAATTGAGAAACAAATCCAAGCACCCCAGCCGACCCTCATCAGCAAAAGTGTTAATCACATCCGCCCTAACGAACGAACACGCAAATACTAACGATGTCGGCGGTCACACTCACTGTCACACTCACAGTCACACTCGCTGATAACATCAACGCTGACGCGCGATTGGTTTAGTGGATTCATTAACATTGCTTTACTTAACGCAGGGAGCGTTAACGAGCGGCTAACGTTCTAACGGAATTTCGTTATATTTGTCGTTATCTGTGCTTGGGAGAAAAATATTTGTGATTGGCTAAGAAATATTGTGATAAAGTAAACGCAGAAAGTGAACTGTCTTATGTTTTGCCTCGACACCAGAGCGAGTGTCTAGAGACTAGTTTCATAAATATTTCTGTAGTTCAAGCGAGGTCGGCCGGCAGTCATAATATATAATTACGTATCTAAGCTCACGTATATAAATGAATGCGTCACCTAATTTCATAATCGAGTTCACTGTAAGCCGACCGTCACCGTCAACTTGATTTATACGTTTCGTCCGTTTGTTAATACTCTGAGTCTACTCTACAGCTTATTGAGGATTAAATCGTGGGCCTATATTAAATGTTCGGCAACTGGTGTCCTTTGGTAGGTAGTGGGGCTAAATATATTATTTCGCTACTTACTCGTCATTTGTATATCATTTTTGTAATGTTAATGTCATTAAAATAATAAAAAAATCAAATTAGCTGTACGCTGTGTCAGTGTGAGTCTAATGTTCAGTTGTCGTAATGGAACAATTCGTTCCCCACTTTCCGTTCAATTCTGGAGGCATTGCGTGTCGAGTGGCGGAAGTGAATGCGGTGCTTTGCGTCGACACCAGAGCGAACAAATGTATAAATAAAAATAAATATTTTATTTCCTCGAGTGGGAATCGCACCTACCACCAGTCGCGTTTACAGTCACACTTTAGACCCCTGCGTCACGACTGCTCTCATATTCAAATAACATGTTTTTATGAAAATATTCATTTTCACAGAAATTCATATTGTTTAATGATCACAGTAATATATATTATATACATTTAGATCAAAAACATTTATAAAAAAATTAATAAAAAGTACTTTAAAAATATTAATATCAGCCTATTATTACAAAACAACATTTAAAATATACAAATATAAAATAAGGTCCTATTAATATTAGAAATTGTTATTATTTAATAATAATTATAAATGATTATAATTGAGCGTCAATAACTCTGTCAAAGCTACCAAACATGATGAGGAAATGATAAATTCTAACCAATACGTCGTTACAAAGACAAATGAATACTTGAAGGATGTATAGCCTTCTCTAGCTTCTCTAGCGCTGCTATGAATATGTATTAACGTATTAATTCGATGGTTGCAGCGCAGGTAATAGCTGGTATCGATCACTGCTCTTGATGAGTTTGCTGCTTTCGCAAAATAGGGTTTCGATGTCATTTGGAATATAAGACCACCAGGAGGAGAACTGGAGTCGCAGTGAAACAGCGTCTGACTTTAAGCTCAAAGATTGTAGGTTCGTTATCCATTCGGAGGAATAATAAAATTAAAAATATTTTCATTTCTTTCTTTCTGGTGGAAAAAACACGGCGTTGGGTCTACTACCTAAAACTCTGTGCCTTGAAATATGGTGATAGTGGGAAAGGCAGTATCTCATGTTAGAGATTATTCTCGCCTACCGAGAACCTTTAATAGAAGAAGTATTACAAAATGCGCCAATTACATTTAGTTAACTGATGTAATAGGCTCAGTTTCTTAGATAAATAATAGTCCATCTTTAAAGTCAAACGCTGTCCGACTTCAGCTAGCGCAAAATAAAGTCATAAAAATATGACTTCTTTTATCAGCATTATGCTGTATCTCGCACTCAACAGTGTAGCAAGAGGGGCATCTGGAGGCAATGCTTAAATCAAAGTATAAATTTAAATATTTAGTTTTTTCCACTGAGTATCGAGTCAAGACCCCCCCCCCCCCCCCCCCCCATTATTATAATACAGTAATTATATATTCCTGTAAGTATGCACACATGCGTACACACAACGCTATCTCCACCGGTTCCAGTCGAGCCTAATCGCGTATAGAAGGTAATTAACCGCAAGCACTAATTGATGTAACTGCACACAAACCAGACAACCGCAGTCGACACACAGACAACCATATTATCATTACTTCCATTGTGTACCTACGAATATGTTTTATTTATTCTTTATTAAATTAAAAATGGTGAGGTTATCCGTTTTATGTGTTTCTTGTGCTATTTTTGGATTTGGATAATATACAATATTATGATTATCATTTAAGCGTGGAGACTAATTTTTGTATGCAAGTTATTAAAAAATTTCTAACTTTCTTGGAAACTGTGATTTGGAACAGCTTTGGCGCACTGGCACAACGTCAGACTTGTAAGGACGATGGTTGTGGCAACGATAGTTACTAAAGGAATTAGTAATTATTCCCCTTAGAAATTATTCCCCTTTTCTTGCTCTCTCTGGTAAGAAGTAGGTAAGTGGACCCATTACGTTGTTAATAGGTTCTTCTTATCTCTTCTATCTCTTCTCTCGCTCTTCTCTACCTACCTCTTCTTACTTCTTTTATATACTAGTAAAGATAATATTAGTATTAAAAGATTGTGAACACTAAAACAAATTAAAACGAAAGACACAAAACAATAATTTAAACTAAAAGCAATAAGTGAACTAACGAGCATCAAAAGAACAGCAAATCTCCCATTCTCCTCTTGCACATCGCACTGCTGAGACTCCATCTCATCATCCCTCCTGAGCGCGCCTTTGTAAAGACAGTATTCTCCCAAGCTCTCACGACTTCAACTGAACCTAATTTCAACGTTTCTAACACACAACTGATTTCAAGTTAGTTTTATTTATTTATTTAAATAATAGTTTCTGTTTCGAGATCATGAGCGTCTTTGAAATTTTCTTGTAACTTACGTAAGAGCTTTTACTTAGACAGGATTTATTTTTTAAAAAATAATAAATAGTAAGATTTATGAAGTGTTATTCCACACTTAGATATTTCCAAAAAAACTTTCTCACATTACTTATCCTGTCCTGGTCCTGGTTCATGATTATATTATGAGATACAAGTAACACTCAACCGTCACGTGATCCTCGTCACGTCATACGCTGCGTCCCTCAGCCGCGAATGCTGTGATTTGAGTACTTATCGAATTCTCTGATAGCTTAAAATTTAATTTTGAAATAATCAGAATATATATGGATATATCTCGTAACATTTTTTACATTTGTTTTAGCAATTGCTTCATCAAAGCAGATTGCAGTTTCCCAGAATTTTAGAGAGCAAATCCCTTGTCTGTATAAATTTCCAACCCTCTGGGGCTCATTTCCGTTACACCACGACAAAGGCGTTCATTTGCTATGACGACTACAAACATATTGGTTGCAAATACTTTATCGCTTAAGACTTTATTCCCAACACCATAATGGCTAAAATCGAGAATCCTCTACAAAACTCACTAATGGCTTTATTTTTTTATTTGTCAAACGGGAATTCGTTGCAATTTTCCATTTGTGACAGAATTGGGTTGTTTTGTTAATAAATGTTGTAATTATTTTTACATTTAAGGAAGGAAGGAAGGAGAGAAAATATTGCGGAGAATAACTACGCATTGTAATTGAAATGACATCTGACGGTAATAAAACATTCGTTTGTATAACCTTCAAATTATAAAGTTTCGACATAGGAAGAATAAAGGCAAAACATATTTTATCACTTCTTCTCCGTCTTTTTAATTTTCGATTATTTTTATACATCTTTGATATTTTTTTTGGGGAAAGTGTATAGAAAGAAAATGTGTAGTGAAACATTATTCTATATTTGATATGACCTTAGACTAGACTACCTAGATATATATACCTACGTTCTTAATTCCTAGACCTACTGAGCGAGAGATGAGAACTGAAGTAAACTAAACATATGCATAAAAATCATTCCATTACACTCATGTCAGTGTACCCACGTCAGAATATGATAACATGTCATTTGAAAGAGGTTAACAATTTAATAATGTTCCATAGGTCTCGTCGATCCCGTCGATCCTGACCGATCAAGACCCGATCCATCTTAATTATTCTGAGGATTAAATATCCTCAGAATAACAGCTGTAGATACAAACAAATATAATCAACTACAGAAAACAAATAGTATTTCTTGTTCAGACGTCTAAAATGAAAACGTTACAGATATTTATGTTAACTCTACACTTGATCTCACATATTACTGGATAAAAGGAGATAACCGACTTATAACATCTTATTTTTCGTTTTCTGTCTATTTTTTTTCCAGCACAGCAGTTGTAAATGTAATGTATGTTATGTAAAAAACATTAACGATTTTATCAAAATTGGTGATGCCCATAATATTAGTACCATGAGCAGGTTTAATCTTAACGCACCTGTAACTCGATTACATCGAATTCTTTTATGGGAGAATGTGTACGCTCGCTCGCTTTTACAATAGGATACCACAAAAAGTCAGAGAACTCTCTATACTACGATTTAACAAAATGTGAAAACACGTTGTGTTAAAAGTTATTAGAAAATTATAGATTTTAGAAATGATAACATGACTGTCAAGTCTGTTTCAAAGTATCATTGTCGCTAATAATTAAATATGTATTTGCATAAAATTTTGAATTGAACCCGCAATTTGTAACATTTACTTCTAAAAGCTACTCAAGAACTCTTAAAGTCATCGTGGGAGTCCACATTCCAAATTTAAAAAAACTAACATGAATTTGTATTGAGTAAGAGAAATGCACTTAACTATTTCTCCGCGTGGAATGCTGGCACATTTCTCCTCTGAATCGCATCGCTGATTCTTTAGACGTAAAACGATTGCAATATTCTATCGAGTACGCGACGAAATTTAAAATTATTTATTTTATATTTCTTTAATTTATATTTATAAGTTTTCTTGTTGTTCACGATATTTGTGGGTATCTACCTACCCTCGTTTTGAGGATACACGTAAAAAGCATGACAGCAAATGTGTAAAACCTGAAAATTGACTTCCTGTTTCATAAAATGTAAAACCAGAAATACCACATGGATCATACATTAATCTTTCAAGTCTTAAAATTTGCAAAGACCATAATTTACCTGAACTGTACGTCCCGACCCCCGGCGGTCACATCCGTAATGGAACGTCAATAATTGTCAGTCTGAGGCTCATACGTTGTTACGCGTGATTTAATCTTTTATCTTTATTGACTTGGCAGTTACATTTTATTAAAATTATCGGAAACATCACGGCAATAGCTACAACAACAACTTAGCACTTTTCGTGCCCAAAGGAGCATTCCCGGTAGAATTACACGTGTCCAACTTTCTATCATAATCTTTCTTTCCTACTTTAATTTTCTTTATATTATAATAATGTCAGAATCAAAATAAAAAGTAGAAAATACTAAGAAACCTGAACTAAAGTAATCATAAAACACACCTATGATGACACACCAAGATGCTCCACATAAAAGACAGATCTGATCTGACTGATCACCCACCAAACTTATCATACATCACAACCAGAACAACCATAAACATATCGAGGGCATTATCAGGCTATTCCCTTATTGCAGGCGTCATTATCTCAATGGCATCTATACATCGCCGTTCGCACGAGCATGTCAGAACATTTATTACGTTCATTAGATACAAGCGAACGCGCAATGATAGAGCGGCCCGTCTACGTCGGCACGACGTAAGGAAATTACCATCGAAGAGTTTCAAGATTGTTGAATCAATTTGCTATGAATGGAACTAGATAAAAACAAATGAAGGTCATTTGAAATGTCCCTGGTTGATGCTCGGCTTGTGTAAGTAAGCCTCGACAATACATGGATGGCAATTAGAGCTATTATTATACAAATATTTGTAGGCTTGTTGCAAGCAATAGAAATGAAAAAAAAGATAACGTCTGTAAAAAATATTCTGGTTAATAATATTTTAGTAGATATTCGCTCTACAAAATACACAAAAGCATTTTAAATTTTATAAAATTTAAATAATTTAAAATTTAGCATAGTATTAAGAATTTACACTTCTCAACAAATCAATTCGATTTAGAGCGGGCAGCATCTAGGCACGTTACTACAGACGTGTCCAAATGACTCAACACACTAAGCGGTACATCAAAGCAAAACAGAATCAATCACGTCCACAACCACGTTCCAAGCAAGCGTCACATTTACATATTTGTAATTATACAGTAAATTGGACTTTATTGCGATTGAATTGAAGCTAGAATGGTGTGACGTAATATATCTTATAAGAACGGTGGGCGTGCATAATTTGGTCGTGGGTAAAGAACAATATACTCGCGGTCATTCTGAACTGTATTAATCCTTTGTAAGACGTCGGCGCGCGCGACGTGTGCGGTTATAACATAGATGGAGTAACTATGGACGGTTGTAGGTTCGATTACTACAACAACAATAATATTTTGGCTTTCTAGCGACCCGGTCGCGGCTTTGCTTAAACTATAGAATTATTTACTTAATACACTGAACTACGTTCATGTTTTAAAATTTAATATATATTATGTTTACAAAGCATTTAATATTTCTATTGTGAATTTGATGTATATAAGTATATGGTATATGTGAGGTATGTAGAGAGACGCCGTTCCGTGACTCGGGCCGGAATCGGACCCACACCGTCACATGCTTGGGCCACTGGGCTACGAAAACCTCACAAGAGATTTATCTTACAATAAAATATATATTTTACTCAAATCTGTAAAAACTTTCTTCTAAAGTAGTTTTCAAGGGTCGTCCCTCAGAGGACAACAAGTGTAACGTATGCGAATTTACAGACACTTACGAAAAGGTTACAAACAACAACAAAAAGGTTTCTTTTCTATTTATAATTTATAGCTGTCATCGTGAAGTGACTCTTCTACTGGAAATCTGATACCTTGGGAAAATATCTAGTTGTATATGATTTTTACGGTCGGTACGGTACGGTCTCAAAGTAAAATATATAATATTACTTCAATTCTACCGTTATAATGAGTTAAACAGATAGATAAGAAGTAAAAGATTAGGTTTCTTTCGTAGCTGTATAATGAAAACAAGCTATATAGTAGAGACAGCCTCGTGCCAAGACAGTTGTCTTTTTCTCACCCGAGCCGCGAGCTAAGATTGAACACGTCGCCACGCTAAGTCTTGCCAGAACGAGCAAATGCACATATTTTATACTTATTTTTTTAAAATAAAATAAGTTCATAATATATTAAGATATTTTTTTGCGTTTAAATGATGTAAATAAACCACGATGGCTGTAATTAGGTATTTGTTTATCTTATTTCTACGCTTTAGCTCAGAATTTTACCTGGGACTTGCAATGCAATTGAGGCTGCAGAGGTCGCCTTGCAATGTACTACCTGTACTACTGGCATGTACTGCTCGGGCTTGATATGGACAATTAAATACAACCTAAATATATACCGTCTATTATACAACATAGTTACAAACAGTGCTGCTTCAGCGAGGTTATACAGCACCAGTACTTTTTGTAATAGATAAACTAGCTGAGCCTGCTCGCTTCGTGCAGTCACCTGTTGGCTTAGCGGGAAAAAACACGTCCCGTCGGACAAAAACGTAAAATAAAAGAAAATGCGTTTCTGGATTCCGGATCTCTCTAGCCTATAACCATCCCGGCAAGCCAGGATACAACTCGAAATTCGAACAGACAAACAAACACACGAACAGACATTTGATTTGATCTATATATAACTAAATGTGATGTTTACACATTCTAGAAATAATTTTGGTAGAACCCATAATTCGTGTGAAATATGTAAACCTGAGCGAGCGAACGCAGATTGAGATGTCAACGTTTGGCGCTCGAACCGCATTCGCCTACATGTATGCCTCTACACAAACAACAAATATAACTTTGTAGGTGTAGGCTGTCAGGGCGCAGGAGCACACATGACGGTAAAGGCAACGGTTGTGAGTTCGATTCCCATTCGGAATGGAATATTTAATATTTCCATTTACCCGCTCTGATAACGAAGTAAAGCGCAGCGTTCAGTACTGCCACTCAACACGCCTCTGCCTACCCTGCTGTGTGCGGGATACAGCGTGAAGCTGATTTAATTAAATGATGATTTTTCATTATATCTTCCCTCCACTCGACACACAGTGTTCTAAGACTCGCCTATTTATCTGACGCTCGTAATTAACTAACAACTGACACGGTCGCCGCGACAACGATCTCATTAGAGTAAGAATATACCTTCGTCATACATTTATACTGGTGTACTGTATCTTTTTCAATTTAACGAGGACGTAGAGGATATATAAAGTTTTGATGAATAACTTGACCGATTTATTTAATAAGGTGTTGGTGGATTTTGTTGTGGCGCAGTGGAATATGACTGTAGTGGGTTCTAATTCTTCTCAAGGTTGTTATGGATATACTGGTATACTGGTACACAGGGCCCTCGAGGTACAGTCGCACAAGAATGTGAAGAAGCGCTCGGGATGAGGAAATATATCATTATCTATAAAAAAACTTAAATATCTATTTTTTATTAAATTTGCGTTAAATTCTGCTCTTTAGTATTTATTTTTAGAACTACTAGACAAAAACATTATCACTGCTTATGATATTCAACCTAGTGCCGGAGAAACGGACGAAAGCGAGAGTAAACTAGGGTCGCATTTTACCTTTTGGGTTCCCATGAGATTAAATATCATTCCCTGTAGTTATCGACTGCTTGTGGACATCGTGTTTACAGACGCTGTCCCACAGCGCCACGGCAACCTCTATTTTCAAAATATTTTCTGTTTATCCAACACCTGGTAAAATAATATTGATCCTCTACTCAAATATGGCTTCTAACGTACCTCCTTTGGGGAGTTCTAAAGGATTTTGTGTTTTAGAAGAAAACTTTAGTAAATAATTTACAGACGTTTTCTTTTCCTAACGGCGATACAAAGTTTTTCATATCGCCCAGGGGATGAAGACAAATTGTTTGTGATTTAAACTATTTTAGAGTAAGCGTTTGATATTATTGGAGAGTTGTGAGTTCAACTCATTTGGGTAAATAACTAATTAAATAGATAACAAGACAAAAAGTAGCATCGAGTTCCGACACATGAAAGAAAAAATGAGTGACAAAGCGCTTTAACACAAGCATTTCACTTACGCTTATGCTGTTCCTTAACGAGGAATTAATAAATTAACACTTCTTTTATATATATATATAAAATAATGTTAAAAAAAAACGAACTCGCACTCTTGGAAACGGCCCAAGAAAAACATTTAAACGTTTTCTAAATATTTATACCCTCAAAAATTCAAAACAATTTTCTTTTACAGGAGGAGTTTGGTCCCTTAGGAACCTATCCATCTCGGTACCCCGAGCGGTCCTTTCGGGTGAGGGTCAGTCGGCAGTACTGCGATGTTCCTACGACCTCGAGGGAGCTGCCCTGTACTCCATACGATGGTATCGTGCTGAAACAGAATTCTATAGATATGTGCCTCGAGAAATGCCTCCGACAATGGTCTTTCCGTTGCCTGGCGCTTCGGTGGATGTAAGAATTCAATTTTTAATTTAGCTTCACGTTGTTTTCTGCGTATAACAACATAGGCAGACATATATTTAGCGTCAAGCAGTAACCCGCATACAACAGGGTATGCAGAGGGAACCTGGTGTTAAGACATTCCGTTCTCTTTTTTCTGCCGAATTCTGGAGACATTGCGTGTTCTGTGACGGAACTGAACGCTGAGTTTGCCTAAACACCAGAGCTAAGAAATGGAAATATAAATGTTTAATTTATTACTCAAATCTTGTGCCCGTGCGCCTCGACTGATCTCAAATACAGAATTTTTTTTTTTAAATATTGTATTATAATAAGCATGACATCCTCAGCTAGCGCAGTCTGACCACCAACAAGTTCGAATAGTGAACCTCAACAGGCGCCTCAGCGGCGACTACCAGTGCGAGGTGTCGGCGGACGCGCCTCTGTTCCACACCGATATACGGTCAGCTCCGCTCACGGTAGTAGGTAAGTTACCGAAGTGCAAATGTGGCTGTATCCCCCCATGTATTTAATAGACAGAGAGAATGGACAGAGAGCCCGTAGTGTTAAGATACTCTGTTCTCTCAACTATATCTTGTTACAAGTTACATGTTGTAGAGTAGTAATGACAACTTTCTAATTTGCCCAAACAAACAAAGTCAACGAATTTCTATTGCATTACTGTACTTTATGAAAATACAATTATATAAAATTTCTAGTTAAAACTTCCTTTTATGATGTAAATTAGATAAAGAAAAAAAATCTTTATTAAGGCTTGTCCTCTACAAGCCTTAATAAAGATTTTTTTTTGGCGGAGTTGGAAAAAACTTATACGAAGGTTATGAATTCGATCCTTATTAAGATATATTATGATATTTTTGCAAATTCATGTTTTTCCTGCATAACAAGGCGGACAGAAGGAACCTAATGTACCCCGATTCTCGTTTCTCACCATTTTTCGACACATTGGCGTGCTAAGTGGCGGGACTCAACGTCGCATTTCGTTTTCCAGAGCGAAGAAATAAAAATAATTAAAATATAATCCTCCTTCCACACTCGAAAAAAAAATATCATGGAGAGTATAATTTACAATTTAAAAATAATATCCGTTTGGATATATTATTAGATAAAGATTTTTTTTAAATTAAATTAATAAGATTTTTATTAACTAATTAATATAATTAGAATAAGACAAAGCGCCGCGTCGTGTTCCACTCGTAAGCTCATAAGGCCACTAAATTGGTCTAAGCTATATTCGCCTCCGCGGAATATATATTTTTATTTACATGTATTTTTACAGATCCACCATTTCGAGCACCGCGGTTGATCGTATCTCATAGAAGTTATTCAAGAGGTGACGTCATTCGTGCCAACTGTTCCATTGACGAAGCTTATCCTGCACCGAACATAACGTGGATATTAGATGATCATAAGGTGAGCGTGACTTTTCTATGACTTCAAGAAATATTGAGTTCAAAATAAAGATAAGCACCCGAAAAAAGTTGATACCATACAAAATTAAAACTAATTATAAAAACTTCAATCCATATCGAATTCATTTGAATCCTTAAAAAAAACAGTTCACAGAATATTTATTTATGATTTCTATGATATACAGCCAGATGGTCAGACAAATATGATAAATCCATAAGAGTTCCATTTCTTCATATTCGAGTACATAACACTAAAAAGAGCAACAGAACGAGAAGTTTTCCTATTTCCATAATATCACACTTCGTTCCCTGGAGTGCTACGGACATATAAATAGATTTAGCTTCACTCCACGACCTACAAATTGCCTGAACGACGCAGCTCTCAGAGGACTCGGTCCAAAGAACCTGCAAGAAATTTAATTCAAAAGTGTAAAATCTCAGAGTTGTGTAAATCGTAATAAGTGGGTAGTTAAAATATATGTAACGGTTGGAGTTGGGAGCGAGACGTTTTTAACCTTGGCTGCCATTTACTTGGGCTATATGGGCTAACTTATTTTTAAGATGCTATGATAATTGGAGTTTATTATACGCTTTTATCAGATATTGCGTGAAATAAGAATGTTATTGATTTTTACAAAATGTATTTCTTAAGAACATTTGATTTAATATAGCACAAAGACATGAAGATTTTATTAATCTTCTCATTTGGTTGAAAAACACTGGGTATTTATTAGGTACTGGATATAGAATAAAGTTTCACGTTGTATCCCGCATAAAACAGGATAGGTAGTGTTAGAAACTAATTTTGTTAGAAACTAACTAACGTGTGGATTATACTTTTTTATTTGTGTTTCGATAGATTAATTAAAAAATAAAAGTATTCAGAAATAAATGCGTTTCTAAATATCAAAAAATGTATTCGATTAAAACGATTAAAACGTCTACGAATGTTTTTTTTATTCCTTTTATTCATCGTGCTACGATTGCTGTAGCTAAGTGTACTCGAAGCCCAGAAACGTTACAAATAACTTATATAAGTACATATGCCAAATGCCAATTACCCGACCGACCACACACTCGTAGCACTTTAAGCTGCAACCGCACATTGGTTACACTTTTGAGTGTCTATTTGGCACCAGAATATCTGTCAAATTGATACTAGCTCCTACTACTGTATGAAACTGCATCCGATTTCAACGCTTACTCGGCGGTAGCATTATATTTAAATTATTTTCATTTTCCCGCTGGACAAATAGGGGAACTGACCTTCGCCTCTCTACACACAATTACTTTTTACAATTATAGGAAATTCAATGAATTATTGAAATAAATACAAATTTATAACTTAAATATTACGCCACAAGTAAAGAGGTCGTGGAGCAGGGTGTGTTATTGTAAACTTGTAAGGTTGCGGGTTCGATTCCTACTTGAAAAATGAAAGACTCAAGAATAGGATGAAAAATAGAGAACGGACGTGTCTTATCACTAGGTTTCCAGAACAGTCGACAACGACCCTGCAATGTGCCCGCACATCAACACAAAATAGCGAGCTAATGTAAATGTAAATTAATAATTACCTCATTTATATCTAATATTATAAAGTTAAAAAGTTTGTTTCATTGAACGCGCTAATCTAAGGAGCTACAACGATCAAATAAAAAAAATGTCTTGAACTTATATATATATAACTTTCTTTTATCATGTATCTATCACATTTCTTAACTATTTTCAGAAAGGTAGTACTTTATGAGCATCGAATCCACAACCTCCGCTAAAACTATCCAATTCACTAACCATAAAGCTAGTCAGTTCCAAATTATGTAAATTAATTCAACATTAAGAATGCGTGAGGAGGAGGAGAAGGAGAAGAAAGTGCATTTGCATGACAGTTACAAATGTAAGAATTGTTGCCACTGGCTGTGTTAATAGTGAAGAGCTGGGATCCGCTCGGAGCCCCGCGTCTCGCGGGAAATCTCTCTTGTCTTGCAAAGACTACAACTTCTTGAGCTTAAGGAAATGAAATGCACAAGTGCATACATAAACTATAACTCTTGCACTCTTGCGTTACTTTTGGTATTATTGCTATTTATTGTAAATATTAAACAGACGGACACTAGAGAAACACTAGACTAGACTCCCTGTGACTATCTTCCTATACTTGGGGAAGCGTACATAACATTCCTTTTTATAATAAATATAGACATTCATGATATTATGGTTCAAATGACATGTACTCGTATGTATACATAGGAGTATCACAGGAGGCGTTAGTGCTTGCTAGGGAAAATTTATATTGAAATTAAAAAATATTAACAATATTATTTATTAAATGAATGACACTCATTAAAGAAATAATTAAGTCTTAACAAATTTTAATAAATTGTCGAAAATACAATTTCATAAAATTTTATTTCAAAGTTTGAATAGAATTTACAAATTTGGATATTTAGGACAGTTAAGTGTTTTGAAAGTTACAAATATCGCGGATTTTAAATAGAAACTGAACGATCTATACGTACATTTGACAGATTGACGTCAAAATATTATAAAAAAAAGCTATTTTGCAGTAAGCATGTTATTAAACAAGTAAAAAAGACTATTTCATATTTTCCATTCGATAACCCGGACAGTTTTCTTATAATTATAATGTTAACCTCAAAATAAGTTCTTCTCAAGTTCAAATGAAATGCTATCAAATAAAAGAAAAACGTGACATGAATACGATTCCTACGTAAGCTTCGGTTGAAGCCTAATTCTTACACAAATGTCTATTCCGCTGTAAGTAATTGTGGATTGCTGAGAAGATAGCTCTTAGTGTATTGTATTATCTTGGGATATTTCTGTTTGAATTTAATTTTGTGATATACCGATTGTTTGCTTAAATGACCGAAAGGAAAAGGGACTGTTGGATTTATTCTATTTTATAGCTTCAAGCTATATTCCACAAATAGCAGGGTAGACACTGGCAACATGCAAACCTAGTGTAAAGACACTCCGTTGAATTGTCGAACATTAAATATTTCACTTTCTTAAATGGGAAATGAACCTAGCCTTATCTTTTAGGCTTTAGTTACACGCTTGTGCCCCTGCGCCACGATGGCCACTTCTAATTATTATAATTTAAAAATATCTTATTTTGTATACGAAAATAAATTGTAGTGTAGGAATTTTTTTTTCACGCTGTATCCCGCACACAGCAGGGTAGGCAGAGGTAACCTCGGTGTTAAGACACTTCGTTCCCCACTTTCTGCCGAATTCTGGTGGCATTGCGTGTTGAGTGGCAGAACTCAACGCCGCACTTCGTGAGGAATTTGCCAATTATATTTTGTGTTGCATCGAGACTTTTATTTTAATAATCTAATAATCACACAAATATATTAACTTTAGTTATTAACTTAAAGTATATTCTAAAAACAAAACTGTAAGTCCTTCCTCAACAGGAATAATATTTTTAAATGAAAAGCTGAAACAAAAAGCTGTACAATAAAAATAAACGAAGCTGCCGAAGAAAATAAGAACTATTCAATACTTAAAATAACAGTCGCGAATAACTTTTTCTCTAAACGTCTTCATGGTAGTTAAAAGCTCCGAAGTAGTCCTGCCTTTTAAATTATGCAAAAACACAGCGGACTTAAAATTCATGAACAATCAAAAGTTGGACGGCATCGGTGATTCGGGGACATTTCCATACCTCCTGGAAATTGTGATGAAGCTGGTGCTCAAAACAAAGTCGATGATTATATATATGTAGAATTAACTACTACTACTACTACTACTAGATCAGCTTCAGAGTGCACTACGTTTTAGGTTCATTCACATTTGAAGGAAATTTATATATAATTTTCGGGTTTCGGCTCGGCAGCAAGTGAAAGCGCGTAAAGCGTTAAGTTCCTTTATGTCTCGAAAATTGGGTGGTGCAGGGGAAATATATGTACCTTAGCACTGACCTGCTTATACTGCTGGATGTGGAATACAACTTGGAGCTATTCAAAAATCTTTGTTGTAATTCTGTCTGAAAAAATATAGTATAATCTATATATAAATATTTTTATTTGTTTTGATTTTATTGATTTTACTATATGTAATATATATAAAAATAGCAAATCAATGTTTTTGTTTTTTATTATGTTTTTCATAATTATTTAAGGATAATATGTAAATAAAGTACCTCTTACATATTGGAATTATGATCCACCCAAGTAAGAATATTATGAATTAAAGTTTTAGTTAAAAATTTCGGATGTAAAGTTTCAATGAAATATATATTTATATATCTTAAGTAAGTACGTGATAATTAAAATAGTGAAAGTAAAGAACTAAGTGATTTGATTGAGTCAAATTTATTTCCCACAAGTTACAAAATATTCATTAAGATCAGCTTCACGCTGTATCCCGTACACAGCAGGATACGCAGAGGGAACCTTAAGTTAAGACACTTCGTTCCCCACTTTCCGCCGAATTCTGAAGGTAATGCGTGTTGAATGGCGGAATACAGCGCCGCGCTTTGCCTCGATGCCAGAGCAAAGATATGAAAATAAATATTTCCTTCGAGTGGGTTCCTCCTTTCGACCGGCCTTCTTATTGAAGATTCACATAAATTTTTCATTTGTAGCAATTGTTATAAAAAAATGTGAAGTCATTCTCTCCGACAAAATGATCACTCTTAGCAATAACCTTCGGGAAGTGGAAACCCGCTGGTTCTATTTATGTTAAACGATCGTTTTTATGCGTCTAATAATTTTCATTTAATTTAATAAAATAAAATACAGCATGCCTACTTATTAATAAAGCTAATTCCCATTGTATAGTGTTCTATTCTGGTTTATTTTTGTATTGTTGTCTACAGATTTAATAAGCACTGCGGCCCTCGACTCTGCAAATTACATAGAACAGCGTATCACTTATACCACACTTGTGTTTGCATTTCGCTTTGTCCTGAATCCAGTCCACTCGTTAGCAAAGTAAAAGATTCTTTTCCCTCCAATTGATTTCGTATAAACAGACTGATTTGTTCTCGTTTATTTCTACTGCGTCTACTGTTCTGATCAGCCTTCGAGGGCTCTGAATACCTTTAATGCTTTGCTATTGTATATTTTAAAATGTATGAATTTTTAACTTAATATTACAGAGGAAACTTAATATTAAGACACGTCTTAATATTTGATTACATCAGCCTGTCCCAAGAGGAAATTTATACTTCATAATATTAATAGTAATATAAATTTAACACATAAAAACTATTTTTTTTTTAAATATGTCACAAACAACATTTAAATATTCCGAGATTTAAGGCCGAGCTTCTTGGAACACGTCCAATCCATAAAAAGTTATTTAATTTGTATTTTAAAATGGGGACGGTGTTATTGTACAGCATTCAATTGATATAGTCCGAGATCCCGGGGCCTCCAGACCTAACCTATTCTTTAATATACATTTTATCATTAATCGAGTTTCTAAAATCGTGATGACATGTCATTACTGAGTATTTTTCTTAAATGTGAAGCTATTAAATAGTTCTGAATAATATTATTTGACTTTTGGTTTAAATTTAAAGATTAGTCTCCATATTCATTTCATCCTAATTTAAAATATTTTACAATTTTTATGTTGTAGAATTTGATTTCAAATCTGAAATGAATAATTCATGAAGAAAAGAATACATCGATACGTTCTTCCTACGTGTATATTCTCTTGATATAGGACCTGAATCATTAGTCAAATACTTTTGTATGTATGTTTTTTCTCACAGATCGCAGAAACTGTGTCATGGAGATCATCGGAGTTGGACTTCAAAGAACGAGGTGCTTTTAGCCAGCTGGAGCTTACGATCTTAGAAGCCGAGAACTACAAAGTTGGTCTCACCTACACCAGCGCAAGTCTAAACAAAGTTTATCAGGACCACTACATATACGATCGTGAAATGGAAAATGATAGAGAAATTGTAAGGTTAGTGACTATTTTCACCTGTGAAAGCATTTCCAAGGTTAGTGTCAATAAACTCCGTTCTCCGCTCATAACTAAAATATTAATGTAAAAGTATTTGATTTTAAAATTTTTCTTTCCTTAAAGTATGATAACAACTTTACAGTTATTTAAAAACAGATAATAATGAGTAAGAAATAACAAGACACAACTGACAGGGGCACAAAGTGTGACTGTAAATGCAACTTGTTGTGGGTTCGATCCCCATGAAATCATTTCTTCGCGCTAGTGTCCTGGACAAAAGCGCGGCGTTGGGTTCGGCCACTCAACACGCAATGCCTCCAGAATTTGGCGAAGAGTGGGACCTTGTTGTGAGTGGGACATAGCGTGAAGCTGAAGAGAAATATTAAAAATTAAATATTAAAAACTTAAGAAAGCTATATATATATGTGAGTATAAAAATGAGAGTATCAGTTGCCTACATATATATATAGGCAACTGATACTCTCATCTTTCTCTGTCACTCGTAACTAGGGTGAAAATATATTTTCTTGCACTAAGCAAGAAGACAAAGTTCGATGTTGATTTCCACCACTCAAACATAATGTCTCGTCTATTTGATTTCCTCTGCCCTGCCCTGCTATTTGCGGGACATAGCAACAAGTATAAAAAGCTACAACACATTCTCGATATTAAATTTATTCTTATTTATCTTTCCTTTTTCAATATTTATAAGGGTAGCAGTAGCCAGCACAGCCCATTCATCATGGCAGAACCTCTATCAGTAAAGGCTCACAAGATAATGTTGACTTCTTGATAAAATACCAGCGATAATATATTTTTGATAATTTTTCCCCTATTTTACTATAATTTTGTACTTTAGTGTTTAACGATGTTTGCACTGCCTCATTATTTCTGTGTAGTGTTAATTTCTACCACTGAACAAACTTATCTATATACTAAATGTCTCTAGATACACCATAGTTCCACCACAAAGCGGCCAGCTCGCTCTGGGCTGTGTAGCAACTATCTACGACATCTACGCACGAAAAAGTGATCCGGTCTACATTAGAGAAGACGCCCCGCGCCCGGCCTCAGTCACTGGAGAAGACTCTTCGGGTAAGACAACGAAACTTAAAATATAAATAATTTTAATTTTAGTTGATAATTGTGCATTGAGTGTATACTGCACTTGTTACATATTATTAACTTAGCTTAATTAAGCACGAACGCTTGGACAATAAACATAAATCACGGGTTTCAGCTCCGTCGCACTTAAATGTTTTTGCACTCGTTCTACAATAACAATAGATCTAATGTTTATTCCACAGGTACTATCCTTGGCCACAGCGTTTTGCTAACGAGCGTCTGCGCCTGCGCCGTACTACTTCACCAGTTATGATCATGCTACAGAACTGTAAGATCTTAAGGAAACTGAATGTTGTGATAGACATTAAGGACTTATAAGAAATCAGGCCATATTTGTAAATGAAAATTAAAATGTTTGCGATAAACCACATATTCAGGTAAATTGTGTAATTCGAGAGAAGAAACATTGGAAAATATAAGACATGCTTATAGAAGTACCTTAAATAGTAGATTTTGTAAGAGATTGTAACATAATATTTGTGTAGAATAATATCCGTTCTAATAAAGGCTGTGTTTTGATATATTCAAATTAGGTTCTATGTCAAACAGAATAACGAGATTAATTTACGTTTTCATATTTGAATGCTTTAGAGAGGCAATAGTTCAATAGATCATATAAATTATTTTCAACTTTCAACAATAATTTTTAAAAATCTTATATTGTCTCCTTTTTTAAAGTCACCGATAATTTTAAATTTATGTTCATATCTTTTTAAGTACTTGTCTTTCCTTACATTGACCGATACGTCATGGTATCTATGATATTGAAATTTAGAATTATTCTTTAGTTGTATGTCATTGTATGTTTTTATTTCAGTTTTTATTTTCATTGCATGTATGTATTTATTTCGATTATCTCATGGATCTAACTAGAAAAGAATATTTTACATATTATGATTTTTGAAAATCTATGCTAATATGTTAAATTTGTCGAAAATTGCAATAAACCTCCAATTACACTTATTTATGGCGTAATCTAAGTAACACAACGCAAAAATAACGAAAAAATGGCTTGATTTCCGAAGGTCTTGCTAATTTAATAAACAATAGTTGGTACGTACAACCGGCAACCAAAGTGAATACGTGGGATGAAATGTAGTTTTGTCACAGAAAATTATGACAAAAATGTCAATTTGTGTATTGAAGTGTTCCGTGAGCTGTGTTGCCGAGTGTACCGGTGTACCGTAGATGTAAGCTATTATGAACTTATTTGAATTTTAAAGATATTATATGTGAATATGTAAATAAATTTATTAGTTACTTAAAATGTTTTTCTTTTATTTATTTTAAACCTATTTATTTCACTTTTATTACATTTACTATTTACCGTTCCTACACTATTGTAGAGACCAGCAGTTCCACAGGGCACAGACGTGCCGCTGTAAACACAGCACACAGCAAACACAAGCTGCAAGTTCGATTTCCAAATGAAAAATGAAATATTCATTTTTCAAATCAATATTTTCTTTTCGTAGCTCTGGGTTTCGCTTCTCAACGTCATACCTGAATTCGGCGAAAAGTGGGGCTGGAGGTGTTTTAACAGGAACGTTAAAATGTACGAAAAACATCGTGAAGGTAGAAAAAAAGCCAAGAAGTCTAATTATTTCACTATTACTGTAATAATATATAATATGAGTAATTTCAAATCTTACAGAAATAAAAAACAATAGTTACCACAAAAAGTGATTTTATACTTTATATTAACATATATTAAATATTTGAATATAAACAATCATGCGTAGATAATTAATATTCTAGATTACAATATATTTATTTAGCTTTCTCGTGGATTCTTACTATCGAAGTGAAGAAATAAAAATAATTCACTCCCCGCGACTGGTTATTTTATTAAAATGTAAATTTAAAATAATAAAAATATGCTAACTGCGTAAAAGTTAATTTTCATTCGCATTAACGAAGTGAACATCTAGAACAGAGATGGTTTAATACTAGAAAAATATACCAGAGTTAGTTCATAAAAATGTAAAGCAGAACCTAGATTTTACGCTGAGCTGTCTTCGAACCTGAAGGCAAGAACGAGTCTTTATGTATAAGATATGGTATATTAAGCACGAAGTAAGTTACCGAAGCTTACTTTAAACTTTAAAAACAATTCTATATAATGTTATTTTTTGTGTTTGTAAGTTCGTAACTTTACTAATAATATTAAAACGTCAAAATTTGCTCGGCTGATCGTGTTGATCTCAAATATTGGTTTTAGTGAGTAGATATCTATCTATCTATCTATCTATCTATTAACCGAGAAATAACGTTTCTTCTTACTTTTGATATAATTCGAAGGGTCGTTTGTTTTTTGTTAATTAATTGGAAGTCTTGGAAATAAATGCAGCAACAAAATATTTGAGTCCTCAGCGTAATAACTATTATATATTAAAGAGAGTCGCCATAACTGTTCGATCAAGATTTCATGATATATGTTTTGACAAACAACAACAAACGCTAAATAATGTACAAGATATATGATATCGAGACACAGAGTATAAGACTATAGAATTACAAAACAACTTTCTCCCAGTTAAGCTTATCAGTAATGTCGACTAGTCCGCTCCCTGGCCTCGCTCCAATCCGATGCTTCACTGTAGGGCTCTTCCATCTCTTGAGAAATAACGACCGAGGCTTGCCCAAATTTTAACCAAAATTAGCTCTAATGTTACATTTAAATAAGATCTAAATTTCCTCTAAATGATACTTGCCCAAGAATGATTTTCCAAGACTTGCTAAACTCTAAACAGTGTCAAGCAATTTTGTAACTTGCTCAATTGCTTTAAAAATTCTATTTCCGTGCAAAGAGGATCAAAATTGAATTCGATCTGAGTGGAGTTATCGCGGATTGTATTACGACACTGGAAAGTTTTTTAGTTGAAGGTGTATTTTGCATTTCAACGACAAATCGTTCGGAACAAGTTCATTTTGTACTTCCTTGAGCTCGCTCTCGCTATCGTTGTTAGTTTATAGATGCCTTAATTTTTATTTTCTCTATCCGATGGTATACTAATAGTTTTATTTACAATTATAGTGCTATAATCAAAAAAATCTACATAATTCTGTCTCTTGATGAATGTCTCGTCCACGTCATATTGAACCCTGTTATAAAATTCCATGAACAGTTTTATCCCATAAAATGTATATAATCCGACGTTTCCTATAAAATATAATAAAAAAAAATAGAAGTAGAATGGGTTTAATAGATTTCTTTATAAAGGAACTCTTAGAGACCGATCATATGATATGTGAATAGAAAGTCCGACGGCCATTTTATTAGGTACCCCAATGAATATATTACGCGGGATTTCGTTACAATTTTTAAAAGACACGTCTAGTAGGTCGCTTTACCATGTGTGTGCGGATTGTGAAAGAAATTAGCGACCCGTGCAAGTTGGCTGGTTTTATAATGAAAAGATGGATAATCAAAAAAATATTTCATTAAGTGATTGGAGATTTTTTTCGAGTTTTGGAGTTTACAATACTTGCATATTCTTTTTAATACTCTATATATATTATTATAAAGTTGAAGAGTTTGTTTGGTTAAACGCTCTCAACTCAAGAACTATTGGGTTCATTTGAATAAATATTTTTGTTCATTTTAGCTTCACACTATATGACGCTCATTGTACTAGTAGTAGTAGTAGACATAGCTGAAGGAACTGAAGGGTTTTTTACCCAAACACTACAGACACGTGTTCCGTACTTTTCTATAATTATCGTCTTTAATAGTTTATACATGTGCTATTTAAATTAGGCTTATGACTAGAGACAATTATCTAGACAGGTAATTTCTAAGAGAGTCCAGGTATTTTAACTCTCTCTTTGTACACATTTAACTTCATATTTATTAAAATTTTACTACGCAGCACTCAATACCTCCAGAATTCGGCAGAAATGTTAAGACTAATAAGCAACTCAATAATATAAGTATTAGTTGGATAGGCAGAGCGTATCTAGTGTTAAGGCACTCTGTTAACCAGTCTTCGCTGAATTCTTGAGATTAAATTTAAATTTGAGAGGCCAGTCGTGACATGGTCGACTTCCCCCACTCAAGATGCAATGCTTTCAAAATTTGGCGGACAGTGGGGAACGGAGTATCTTAACACTAGTTTCCCTCTGCCTACCCTGCTGTGTGCGGGATATAGGGTGAAACTGACAAAAAATAACTACCTTGCTTTCTGGAAGCATTGCATATTACGCAATGCCTCCAGAATTCGGCAGAAAGTAGGGAACGGAATGTCTTAACACCGAGGTTCCTTCTGCTTATCCTGCTGTGTGCGGGATACAGCGTGAAGCTGAAAAAAAAATCTATTAACGTTCATTAGACTTACCTGTAGCTCACGTTTCGACTTGTATGCCACAAGAGTAAAATGACATTTACCCGATTAGATTCGAGCCCTACAGGTGGATACTGGTGTCGATGCTGATCGATGAACAGTACGGAAGTTTACCTTTAAAAGTTTATTTTTCACAGTAGTATCCTGTACTGTTCTATAACATGGAGCTTTTCTCAATTACTGATTTATACTCGTATACGTGTCTCTCACACTTTCATCTTTTGTTTTTTTAAATACAGATCAGGTTAGTTCGTTTGAGCGGCGGGAGTTACAGTGAGTTAGCCACTGTGAAGCAACTTATGACTGTATAATGACCGTGCGTTTGATTTCCAATCCACAATAACAGGCAACTTTTTCTTAGATGAAAAATACAGAACAAAGATAAAAACTATCTAATAAACCAAAACGAAGAGTAAAACAGGAGAACGTCGTCGGAACAACGCATGCTTATCTAGAATATACTTGTTTACTCTTGATTTAAAGAATCCCATAAAAGTGGAACTCAACGCCGCGCTTTATTTTTTTGTTAAAGTTATAAAAAAATTACAGTTTACATTTCTTCGAGCTAAAGCAGTATATGAATAGAAAAATATTTGATGCATAAACATGCAGACATCGAGCACAGTGTTTCCAAAGATTCAGATGGCTCGTGATAGGCGGTGTCACAGTCAAACTCTTTTGATAGTTTATCTGGGTGAACGCCAAGTACGGAATAGCACTCATGAGATATAGGAATATGCTTATTGTCTTCTGGAAAATATTTTCATGTTTTCCTTGGTTTAGCAGCGTAGTTAGGACGCTCCGTCCCTTATTTATATTCTCTCTATCAATTAAGTTAAGCTTTAATACTTACATCACTTTAGACACCATCGCGACACATTTTGACAGCAATTTAACCATAAGCGCTAATGTTGACCGCTATTCAGGTAACATTATTTCTAAATTATTATAATTTAGTTCAAATAGTTTTAGTTATAAGCATAATAAATTTCATAGTTATTAAAATGAAACAAGATAAATACTAGTTTGATAATTAAATTCGATACAAATTCTAAGAGTTTTCCATTTTCACAAAACCAGTAAAAAACAGGTATATCATCGACAAGTAGTGTTAGTGGTGCGCTTTGTCTGGCAGCGCGCCAGGCGAGGACTAATGGCCCGCATTTCGTTCCTGAGTCGGATTCTTTCATGAAATTTAAATGTCAATGATATGGTCGGCGACGGAAGTTTACAGTTCGATTTTATTTACTTGAATACTGATTTTCCGAGACTTCGTCTGTTCTGAATCGTGCATTTTGAAAGAGATTGTGACAGTTTTTGAATCTATTTTGGTTAAAATATATTATATATGTATATACAATATATTAAAATATATGATATAAATATATATTATATAGTAAATAATTAAAATTTTTAGCTACAAGCAATTAAACTTTCCAGAAATCATAAATTGAGCCAGCGCCTCTTTCAAATCTTTTACTTCTTTTTCTTTTTTAAAAAGTATTTCCCGCATATTATTCTCGTTTTGATTCATGATATAACATGAAAAGGTCTTAATTACTCTTAAAGAAGTACTTGTTTTGCTTTCGATTGGCAACATTTTAAGTTCAGTCGACTCGCATATTTCTTTTTATGTCAAAATTAAATAATCACTTGGCTCTTAATTCTTGTGGTACTTACAATGTTGGTCTTTACGTAACTTTATTACATTCCGTGTTTTATTGGTATTTGTTGTTCTTGCGACAAAAGACGTACATCATTTGTTACGATTCTTATTAGAATTAGTGGAATATGATTACTATCCATCTTTTATATTTATTTTATTTATTGTATACATTGCCTTATTCACAAGACAAATCATTATAAAATGTCCTTTTACTGAAGTTCGGGGTCATCAAATGTTTCCGAAAATACACAGCACTGGGAGTAACTAGTGGTCAGAAAATGAAAGAGTCAAATGTGAAATGAGTAAAAATGGAACGATCACTGAAAAATCCCCTACAAATAATAGTCTTTAATAGCGCAGAAAATGGCAGTGTATGAGATAGTTATAGATTCAATTTACGAAAATATTTATATTTACCGCGTAGTGAGATAAACCGTCATTAATTTTGCGGTTATGTCAGAATACATATTGTTTTGAAGCAACATCACTATAAAACTACTGAAGCGATTCCAACTAAAATTTCAAATCGAGTTCCTCATACTACATACTATTCGTTTTCTTTACCTATAAAAGTAAAGCAAACGAATAACGTAGTGATATAACACTACATTTACTATTACTACATTATTTTTGTTTCTTGAGAAAGAAAAATCCTACTAAATATAATATTAATAGTACCTTCATTTTATGCCTTGCCCCACAAACCAGCTCTTTACATTATAACTTCGAAATTAAATTGTCAAATTATTCATTTGAATGTTTTAATGCCCGTAATAATACTGTTGAGTTCTCTGTGTTTTAGCTAAATTAAGAGTCGGGAAGAGAGCGAACGACGGAGCACCGACTTTGTAAGGCTGCCTCTACACTCTACAATATTACTGAATTGCTTTTATTTTTTCTACTTAAATCTGATATAACTGAACAGACACTCGGTCTTTATCTTTTTCTTGATATTTTTATTAATATAACGCCGTTGTGGCAAAAGGGCACAAGAGTAGGACTGCAAAATCAACGTTGCAGGTTCAATTCCCACATAAGGAAATAAAATTTTTAATATATTCATATCCTTGCTCAGGTACCTAGGCAAAACACGGCATTGAGCTCTGTCTCTCAACATGGAATGTCTCAAAATTCTGCCGGATTTTTAAGAAATAGAAAATTAAGAAACATAAATGATTTATTAGGGAAAGGATTTTCTTAACACTAGGTTCCATGTTTCCTCTGCCTACTCTACTATGTGCGGGATAAAGCAACATTATTAAAATAATATACAGGCTCCTGTGCTTTAGTGGCTCGACCTCTGACATAAAAGGGACCAACTAGTAGAAGCAGAAATTCCATAAATTACGATAGAGCAAAATCGGCTAGAAATGAATCTTAGACCGTAATTTATTTCAAAATAAAAGGAAAGATTTTTAAGTTCTTTCATAACGGAATCCTATTAAAGAATTTTTGTTTTGCTCTTTATATCTCGGTAGCGAGTAAATGCAATTTTTTAAAATGTTGGAAAATGCAATGTGTTTGTTTGTAAATTGCCTCAAAGGTTTCGGAATTAAATGCGTGCATGACATAAAAACATAATTTTGGCAGAGAGAACCTAGAGTTACGATACGTCGCTCTCTGTTCTCCAGCTGAATTTGATGACTGTGTTGAGTGGCTAAACACAGTTGAGTACATATTGGACATCATACGGACGCGAGAAAGAGGTTATGCGGTAAAAACTAAATACATGTTTAAAAGAAATCCATTTAAAATGTCGCGAGACTTAGCGCTGAGGTTCAACGCTAATACCCTAATGACGTAATTCAAAAAATAAAAAGTAACAAGCATTTCTATCGTTAACTGGAGTAAATAAAAATGTACAATAATCTACAGATGTTACGTTCACTCAATCGTGATAATTATACTTAAATGTTTAATGTGTTATTTAACTTAACGCTAGCGTGGCGACATTGTAACGACGCGCGTGTAATCGTAAACGCGATGGTTGTGAGTTTGATTCCCACTCAGGGGAATACATTATTTTCCTTTCCTCGCTCTTATATCAAAAGAGGACGGCCACCATCAATCAATACACAATGTCCCGACACTAGGTTCCCTTGGCATGTTCTGCTAATAAATGGCAATGTCCGTCCGAAAAGAAGAGAATCTATCCCCCAGTGGATATCGAGTCTCAATCACTGTCTTTACAATCAGACGGTTACTTAGAAACTCCTTATTTTATACTTAGAAAAGACAATACATTTTTAGACTTGAATAAAACTTGACTTGACTTTAGAAATGAATAAAATTTTGAGGCCATCGTATTGTAAGCATGTGAGTGCATGTAAGCGCCACGAATGTGGGTTCGAATCTTATTTGGGGGTATGTAATATTTAATATTTTCATTTCCTTGCTTTTAATCAACTCAAAATGGCTCGAGAATCCGGTGGGGAACTGAAGTCTTAATGGGAACAGAGTGTCTTAAGACTAGCTTCTCACATTTCTTCTACCCGGCTGTGTGGAATATGGTACACTTTTGGTACGGGCTCCAAGAGGCGTGGGTTCAAATCCAACAAATGTACATTCAAATTTTAGACCTAAAAAAGTATAAATAAAACTAAAAACTATTTCCCCTAGAAGGTGTTAAATCATACTCATCTTTCTAGCACCAATATTTGACCTGACGCGTTGTTTTCTTTTCTTCTCGTGATATGTTTCATAGCGACAGTAAATCGTTTTGTTCGATAACGCACTTTATGTGTTTGTTTGTCGGAACGGGAACTTAAATCTGATTGTACGCAGTTTTACGATGAAGGGTGTCGTCGTAATAGTTGAATGTACCTACTTCATCCTCCACTATCCGTCTAAATTTTGAAACATTGGAAGTTGAGAGGCAGAGCTCAACGCCGCACTTTATCTCCTTACCAGAACAAGTCAATTAAAATATTAAATATTTCATTTCCTCGAGTGGAATCGAGTTCTCAACGTATCGCGTCGCACGCTTGTGAACCTGCGCCACGACTGGCCCCACCTAATGTTACAAACAAAAATACTCAACCGTACGCACTTCATGAAATAAAAATATCTACATTTTCAAAGCACAATGTGAGTGGACTCCTTCAAAAATGACAAAAGGTTCAAACTGAAGCGAAACAAAGCGAAAACAGGAACAACAATTAACATCGAGAACCTGTTCAAACGTTGATAGAACCATCGGAATTACATAATATATAATACATTTTGTGGAAATTTTCATTTTCCATCAATCATCACAAGCGACTGATCGGAATAAACAAACAGATGTAACGTTGTATTGACATTACTAATATTTGAGTACATCATGAGTATCATTATTATTTCTATTCGGGCAAACGGCAATAGCAGATTCGATGCTCACTCGTGGAAAGAATAAGAAAAACTGCGGCGTTGAGTTTTTATATTTTAATTTATTTATTTCTTAATTTTTTCCAGAAAAGTATAACAAAATCTAAACCATGATTATTTATTAACATGCTGTACGCTGTATCCCGCGTATGGAAGAGCGTGCAGTGTTAATCCCCACTTTCCGTCTAATTTTCGAGACAATACATTTAATATGTATGGCGCTGAAATGGAAATACTTAACAAACTTTCGTGAGCGGCAATCGACTCGACAATCACGCTGACCACCGAGACCAGCCACCAGCACACCGAGACGGCTACAGAATTATAATAGAAATTTAAAATCCTAATAGATTTTCCAAGTCCACCCAGCGCGTATATTCACTGGACAATACTCTCAAATGTAGTGCGAGTAACATAAATAATATTTCACAGGACAGAGCAATTACGCGCGCAGTCAGACCGCAGCGCTCTTACCGTTATTGTTAATGCCAACTAAAATATGAACATATTTTGTATTTAATTTCACGAATGAATCTTTTAGAGGGCGTCGTGGCGCAGCAGCGAGAGCGTGCGACTGTAAGTTACAGTTACGGGTTCGGTTCGGTTTAATAATGGAAGTATCCTAATGAGAAATAGAGTCTAACACTAGATTGCCTGCACGTTCCATTTCCAAGTCACGAGGTGTTGAAAATGAAAACAATTCATTCGCCCAAGTAAGAATCGAACGCCCAACCCTTGCGTTTAACCAAAAAGTTTGTAATTTTTCAATAATAGAATAGACTAATAAAGCCAAAAGAACAAATTGAACAACTCCAATTGTATCTATTAGTGAGTACAAAAGTAACTTGCTCCGGTTTCCTCTCATTAAAGCAGACACTCGACACCTGCGGTCAAGTTTTAACAATCTCGAGTATCGATAGCAGTTGTTGCTCTTTCAGTTTGTCTTAACGATATCTTTGGCGAGCTTTCAGTTTTCAGTTTTAAATGAAATATAAAACTTGAACTTTATATTGCGGGGCTTTTACAAGTTTCGGTGTTATCTTTGTTTTATTCATTTGATCGTTTTTATAGAAAACGTACGTATGTAGTGGCTACTACTTATGACGTCACCCCGTTTAAATGAAGTTGTACAAAAGTGACACAATTAT
>JBAIZZ010000322.1:424759-466741 GCA_037355905.1 Heliconius aoede | reverse complement strand
ACTCTGCTATATGTTATTGGTTCTGAAAGCCATTTCTATATTATTTCCATACCGCGCTTCTGTGGACACAAAACTGTAATAAACTTACTATTTACAATATCGCAGGAACTACTGCTGCCGAGTAAATAGCTGTAGTTGCGATATTAATGTTGTTATTAATAAAATAAAAATAACTTTAAGCCTTCTCGACGCAGTGGTACATTGTCTGAATGTATGCGATTATTGGGAGTTCCATCACAATAAGAAAATTATAAAATTGAAGTTTCTTCACACTGCTAGACAAAGTGCGGACTCGGCCGTTTCGAAGTCTATAGCAAACATACATACGAACAGACATTTGTTTTTATATATGTACATTTTCATACATTTTATATAAAATTCTGCGTACTCGCTGCGTAATCAAAACCTATGTATAGTTTACTTCCCGTGGACCTACAGTTAGAAAATTTGAATTTACAATATAAAAAAAAATTAAAAAATTAAAATTTACACAAGACAAGACACATAAACAGCTAAAAATAGCTTCTTTAGCTGCAAAGCGCAAAAGATTGTAAACTGTTAAATGAAACGTCACTCGCGCTCTAAAACCTATTGTAGTGCGAAAATTGCAATGGACGTGCATTTGTCGCTGGCGGTCGATGTTTTTAGGGAGTATTCACATTCAATTGAGGTTTTTAGTCAATCATTTCATACTTTAGAGACCTTCTTTTAGAAGCCAGTCGTGGCACAGGCACACATGAGTCAGACTGCAAACGTAACAAGTTGTGGATTCGATTCCCACTCGGGAAATTTAACAGTTTAATATTTTCCAAATTCAATGGAAAGTAGGATAGAAGAAATATCTTTATGGGAAGAAAATATTTTAACACTACGTGAAGCGTGAACCTAAAACAATATCCACATAAACGTAAATAAATATGTTATACCCTAAATAATGATTAGAACCCACATCACCTCTACCTACTAGTCAATCCAATACATAAAACTATAAAACCATGTGAGATCTCCCACATACAACAGATGCTACAGCTGTAAGGCAAACAGACCTAACGAGGAACAATCTGCGCCGTCCACACATCGTTATCGCAGAAGTACGAGTAGCTCCATGGTAACTTTAATAGTTTTTCAATTTCATAAAAGTTATGAAGAGAGAGTGTTAGTGAGAATATCTATAATTTGAGTACATAATAGTAATTATAAATACGGTAACTCTATTTTTTTAGCTTTATAAACATTGCACGCAGCTGTATCCCATCCTTTGTTTTGTTATTACAGCGGGTAAATGAAAATAGTTAATTTCAATCAGCGAGAATCAAACGCACTACCATCTTAATTACAGTCAAACTTTGATCCACTATGGCCTTAAAAATAGTAAATGTAATAACGTAATAAAAAATACATTGCAGTAATTTAAAGTACATACTCGTAGTTTGATTGATCTGGAAATGTAAATCCTCATCTCATACAATACTGCTTTGATGTTACAGGTCTATTCAAGTTAAACAGTTTTTTAGATGAATTCACATTAGCTGCCTCTGAGTGGCGTTACTCTGTAAAGCTTGTGTGATGAATAGATGCATTTTTACAGTACAATTTAAAGGTTATGGTTTAAAATATTTAAATTATATTAGTGATATTTTAAATTATTTAAACAATAGCTAAATTCTAGATTCACGCTGTATCCCGCATATAGCAGGGCGGGTGAATTTTCCCGGATCCATTCCCAAATGGGCATACACCCGTGTTGCTTACAATCAGACTCTAGACAACTGGACCCTAGACAGTACCAACAACTCTTACAATTTTATAATAAACGCTTGCCGCTCCCGCTCACACCACCCCCCACGAGGTCCTGCAGGCTGCAGGCGAGCCAGCGATACGTACACATGCTAATGTCGAACGATACGAGCGACTAGACGCGCCAATCTTTTAGATATGACTGTAAAAATATTTCATATAAAAAGCTTTTTGAAAGGTTTTGAGTGGAAAAGCTTAAATTATAAATTTACAGTTGCGTGTTGGTATGTGTATCATAATATATAGATATTTTACAGGACAAAGTGTTTTTACCGAGCGAGTATCAAGGCAAAGAGAATTTGGCAAAAAGTGGGGAGCAGAAGTGACATAGAACTTGGCTGACTTTTTCCATATCCTTCTGTGATACAGCGTGAAGATATGAAGCGGGAAAGTAGTGAAAGAGAAGCGTTTGAGCCGTATGCTATATTCTGCTTATTAATTCTTCTCGCAGTTGACTTAGAATATATTCTGTTTAAATACAAAAGTAATGACGTCATAATATTTGGTACATCATAAAGTTCCGCTTACTAAGGACGCTTGTATTAGCGAGCGACAACAAAGTCTGGCAAATGAAAACATACAGAAGTGTATTTGAAGCTGGAATGCTGCGTTTATCAATACAACTTTTTTTTAGAAAGAAATAGAAGTTATAAAAGAACGTATTATAATTTCCAAGAACACTGATAAAATAATAAATGTATCATATAAATCCAAGCTAGTTGTTTGAAATTTACAAAGTATATAACTGAAAATAGTTGAGCAAATGTAGATATTAAAATATAGAGGTAGATACTAAAATTTTGCATTATAACTGAAACATATACAAAATCGGTTTTAAATATAACACAAAACTCTCCGTCAATTACAAATATCAGACAGCTAGCGGCGATTGCCTCCGCGCAGCGGTCCCGCGCGTACATCGTGTACGCAAGTTATGTTGTCAAGTCGCTCGGTTTGATTTCATTGTACGTCGCAACTTGCCATAACTTAATAAATACGGGGAGGCCCCGGATATTGGGACACGTACCAGTATACCACACAGAGTCAGACTGTAGCGTCGCGAACTCAAGTACTGTATACTTTATAAGTTAACCTTCATTTGGGCAAGTTAAAACCTTTGTTGGAGCTCATACTCAACTTGTGTTCCCCCTTGACGTGTAAGTTTTGCTTTATGCAACGTGTATTCGGCATTTGTAATGACTTTTATGTATATTCGGCGTATAGTTGTTTTATTGTTTCTGGAAAAGATCATGTGTGTCTGATTAAAACATGAATAACTTAAGAATTTATGTATATATAGTGGGTCTAGAAAGCACCCAGGGACTAGCCCTTACCACTAGACGTCATGACAAAATATTAATTTTTTTTCCTAGGCAATATGTCTAGGTATATATGTTGTATTTAACAAAACACTCCGTTGCTTACGCTCTACTCAATAAATTTGAAAGATCTAAATGTTAGTTGAATATTAACAATTACGTACATTAAGTTTCCTACGTGAGTGTACAAGCGTAGGCTCTATAATATATTATGATGAACAAACTCACTTTCGTAAGACGTCTTCACAGTTTGAGAAGAGTTCAAATTGATTTAATTGCATAGGAGCTTGCATTGAGAGCTTTTGGAACAATAAACAATAGAGTTTACTGCCTATCGTACTTTAGGTTATAAAGCTGATGTACATACATACATATATCTAAATATGAATATTTTGGTTTTTAATAGAGTTTTTGGCAATACCCCTTCTGAACTTAATATAATAAAGCTGAAGAATTTGTTTAGTTGAACGCGCTAATCTCGGGAACTACTGATTCGATTTAAATCATTATTTTTGTGTTGGATATTCCATTTATCAAGGAAGTCAATAGTTATATCCCCTTCCATTAATGACTGTGCTAATAAGTACGACGATTGCAGATTTATCTTTCGACACGACAAAGTGCATCGTTGAGTTGAGTTGAGTGAGATATAACCGGTATATTGCATAAATATAACAATCAACAGTACAAAATTTGAATCTATGACCATACGGAGCAATTTTTATATAATGGACCGCTTCTATAACTTTAATAGATCTATATTAGATTTTTCCGGCTTTATTGGTGCACTGCGATGCCGATAGCGAATTAGATTTCAATGCAGCGATACGGAGCATGTCCGTTTGCAAATGTTTACCATTGTAGACTGTGATTTACGACGTATTAAACTTATGTATATACATATATAAGTAAATATTAGCAACACAAGCGACGTTTCTGTCTTATTATAGCCTAATTAAATAAAATCTGTACATACGTTGTATATTATTTTAGTGTATAAGCTATATTTATAAGAAAAAAACAAATAAAGCCGTTCCGTTTTGGTGTGAAAGTGAAATGAACCTCCATCCTCAACAATTTCCACATTTATACTATTGAGCTAGGTTATATGTGAGTTTTTAAACTTCCACACTTGACGTAGAACTGTAGGAATCCAGCTAAAATAACAACCATAACAGTCACACGTGGACTGTAAGAAATAATGAAATGCCTCCTTACTGTTAGTTCAATGTGTTATTTTTCTGTTAATATGTACAAGTTAAAGATGTAAAAAATGTGATGAAAACCTATTACAGTCCAGCTAAATTATAAGAAACAATTTTGTACCGGACGGGCGGAACTCGAGTGAATGAGCCGCTGACGCCCTGTACACTATAGGTTCCAGATCATGGTGCACACGGGGATCGCCGAAGTAAGACGAATAAAACACGCCATCGTTTCTCGGTATCACGGTCGGTGGCTATTGGCTTCTTCCTCGGGACTGGATATCCTGCTCACACTTTACGATTATATCCGATTCTACTATCCTGCTCTCACTATACGATTATATCCGATGTTCACGATTTTCCACGATTGACCAGGATTGACCACACTTGACCACACACGACCACACGATGTTACGATTGTATCCGATGATGTTAAATGGCCACACCCTGATGGTTTTACTTTACGCCAGAGGAAAACTCGGAGCTATACCACAAGGACAGCCGCAAGCCACAGAGCCGTTTGACTTTATTTCGACGAATATTTTCACTATGACTATTACATATTTTTGTATATATCTTAACAACTAACAAACGGTTTATTTTACAATTTATGAATAATAATAGGATACAAAAATATCTACTTATCGGTATATAACACACTATACGATATAATTATTTAACTATAACAAAATTACGAAAAACACGGTGAGGACGACGGAATGTACATAAACTATTAACGAAAAAAGTCTCTCAAACGGTGTATACGGATATTACGGACTTATATCTATGTTAATTATATAAACGAACCTGTAATACATAATAATTAACAATATATTTAACTATACGACAGATATTATTATCTTAAAATACGATTTAAACGGAAAACTATAGTAAAACGGTGTAAGTGCTATAAAAGCCGAAAATTACATTATACATTATATAAAACTGAAAGAAATACTTAAAACTATATTTCTAATTCTATTTATAATACGATTTATTTATATTTTATGCTATATTTTATATAGCATAAAATATCGACAAAACACTATTATAATATAAAACTGTATTACGTCACGGCACACAACTCACGACCCAGCGCGCGCGCTGTACCGCGTGTCGTACTCGGGTGCGGTCGGTGATCTCCGTCGCGAACAAATTTATAATTGTAAAAGACAAAACAAAAGACACTAAAAAAACTTTATGATCGAGTGGTCATTATGTTCGCTGTCTATTAATTAAGAAAATGTCAATACAACATTATCATTTTAAACAATAGCAAGTATGTATCTATATTTAAATACAAAATCCGTCCATCGATCCGTTTCTTAACATGCCTCTGCTCTCGCACAAACCTGATATATAGATAACGCTTAGCTTAGCATAAAGTTCATTTGACACTTTCTGAAAATACACAAAGAGATGAGTCTCACGAGGCTTCACGGCTCAGTGGTATCACGTCCGTTCTACGGGTATGTGTTAGTGGAGACGGAAGATACGAAAAGGTTGCTACCGAAAACTGAGTTAATGGTGCAGAGATGAGACACAGCTGCAATTCTGGCAGCACACAATGTAGTGCTGGTACTGACGCTATTATACGGCAACGTGGGTATTACATAAAAAGATTCGCTTCGTAGGGTATACAGGATAGTTTAGCTGATCATATCCGGAATTAATCTATATATCTAATGTAGAATATACGAGGTAGGCAGGTACGAGGATGTGTGCGTAAGAAAAAGAACGTGATCAGGTGATTTGGGCATACCCAGCGAATGAGTCATGAAAGAGTAGTCAAAAAGATTTAGGAAGGAAGCGGTAAAGCAGAACCTCGGTTAACCTTCGAATAAAGTATTGATAATACTGGGGAAAGGTCACATAGAAATCATAAGGACCCCTGGAGGTCATTTAAGAAAAGGTTGATGACAGTGGACGATGCGAACGAGGTATGCATAGATCGTAGCGTTTAGCACTCTGTTCTCTCTGGTTGCCCCGCTGGGGATACAGCGTGAATTAAGGTTACATTCTAATAAAGGATTAGAAAAATCCTCGTATAAATATTGTTATAGGTTCAGGAAAGTAATCACAAGTATGTTGACGAAATTGAAACATCATATATTTTTAGATTGTGTTATTGAAAACTTTACGTCTCAATTTAAATGAGAAGTGGAATATGCACTTCCAGGGCTATTTCTTTCTATCCAAATACATAAGAATAATATGGAATTAAAAAGATATAGATATCCCAAAACAAATCGCAAATTGGCATCGAACTCGGTACCATTGCACTAAAACTGACAGACCCATATAATTTTAGTTATAACTCTTAAACTACACAACAGTTTCCAAGAACAGTATAAATGATAGCAGAACAAATTAGTCTCCGCCTTTTATAGCTATTTTACAGCCTTACTTCATGCTGTCGGTCTCTGCTCAGATGCTCGGTGTAACGGTAGGGTCCAATTGTGAACGAATTCTTCTTATTATAACAATTACGTATTTATTAAGAGTGTATGTGGAATACCACTTTGGAATATGATAAACAATTACATATTGTAAGACACTACGCGACCGAAGCTGCAGGCAAAAGTTAGAAATATATTATAAAGATGAAAAAAATATCAATAGGTATATGAATATACAATTTCAAACGTTCCGCTTATACCTTACATCCCATACTTTAAGATGACATGTATCTGGCGTGTCATAATGTATTCCTGGGATTAGAGGCTCCTCGCGCGCCGCGGTGCGGTTTGCGCGTGGTGTGTGGTGTCGTTCAAGCGTCAGAGAAAATATATTTTCATATCCTTCATTAAATATATATACATTTATTTGGATGAAAAATTTTCTCTGGATCTCGTGTAAGAATTTAAGCGTATATGGAATATTGATATATTTGTGTCTATATTGTCTATATTATAATAAAGCAGAAACGTTTTTTTTTTTGCTTAAGCGCTACGAACTTTAGAATTACACGTCGGATTGATTTTTTTCTTCGGCGAAAGCTACATTCCTCAGGAGTGCTATAGGCTATATAACATTAAATTTTAAGTCTTAGGTTGCCTTAAATGACGAAATAACAATTATAAAAAACGCCATAGATTTACTTTAAGCACGTGTGCTACAAATATTTTTTTAAAAATATACTGCGTCGTAATGAAAATTATTCAATGCTCCGAGTGGGAATCGAATACACAATCATCACATCACACCTGCAGATGTATTGTATGTATTGTATCACATGTAATGATATAAGATATTTTTTGGCAGAACTATCTTTTTCTGCATTAGTAGCCCAATACTCTTGTATTTAAATCTCTAGATTTCACAATTCCAAAGCAAGGATCAATAAAAATTGCTAAAGAAGTCCGGAATTTCCATACTTTGCGCAAAAAAGCGAGATATTTCTCAAGCTAAATTCCACTAGATGAGATCTATTCAATTTGGTCGTCACATCACCGTCGCGTCGGGAGCTATGGTGGTGATGGTGGTGGAGGTGATCCTGACCTGAAGAATAATTGATGTTTCCACAAAGAAACACTTCTATACACGGTTCGGCTTTTGTTGGACTTTTTATATATAAATCTTTTGTGCCCGAATTGAGGCAGCTTAATAATCTGTTCAAACTTTCATATGATATTCAGACGGAGGGTGTTTTCGTCGTGAAATACGTACATTATGAAGGCTTAATTTTGCCAAAGAAAAATATGTGGAATATATATACATATATATATTTTAATAAATAGTTTAATTTTCTTTTAGCTTCATTTTTAAGATATTATCTATTAAAAAGCAAAGCTCAACAAAGCTTGTCTTGTTATCAGAGCAAAGAAATAAAAATAACACATTCCCATCGCTGGGAATCGAACCAACAACCACTGTGTTTGATTGTGTATGACACAGAACACGACAGTCTCAGTTGTACAAATAAACTATATTCACATTTACACAATTCAGCTTTTGTTAGACTTTTTATAAATGTTTTGTGTCGGAATTGAGAAGCGGCTTAATAATGTCTTCAAACTTTTATGTGATATTCTATATATTATGTGATATTTTATGAGATAGAGTTGAAATGCTCCATTTCACAACCTCGTGCGTCGAGCTTACAACAGAGCCATCCTTCTTTCTATATATTGCAGGAGAAGGAACAAGACATACTTTATTATTCTATGTTGCCTTAATTCAACCAGCAACCTCCATTGAATACCGACCCTCCACCGAACACGCCTCTCCGAGTGATATATGCATGAAGCTTCACAATGACTCATACAAAAAGCTGCGGTTTTTGTTTGTTTGTCAGTCAACACATTATACTCGCAATCACGATTTGCATGTTTGAGAGAACGACCAGGATTTACATGCGGCGATGGGTGCCCTCCACTCTGTAGTATTGACTTTTATATAATATACTTATACTAACGCTAAATGTTTCATTTTACAAGAGACTGAGTGTAAGCGCAATCTTTGTAGGTTCGATTCTCATTCAGGGTAACGAATTACTATCATTTCTCCATTCTGGTAATAAGACAAAGCACGGCGTTGAGTTCCACAATTCAGCACAAAATGATCTCAATATGATAGTGGTTCACTGTAATGCGGTTATTGGTGGTTCGTATAAGGCAAAGTGTTAAGTTGACTGGATGTGAAAGGCGGAGAGCCGGAAACTCTGGCACTGGATTAAACCTACGCTCCAGTGTGAATACGGCTGAGTTGATTGATTATTAATGCCTAGACATTTCCATCCTAGGCCTAATTTCAAGACATTACATTTTATTGAGTGGCGACGTCACAAACAAAATTGAAATAATTTAAATTTATATTTTGTAGCGTTATATTCCGCTATTTTTTATTTGTATGCATAACTAACAATTATTTTTGATTTCTTTCAAAGTAATTGCATCCACAACTATCGCCTGTACGGCCACACAATTTCTCACCGCGCTACAATGAACATACTATGATAGTCATATGTTTTATGACAAAATCTTACGAAACATAAGTCATCGAGCGATAAAATTTTTAAATGTATTATATTATAATAAACATATTTTCTCACTAAGTCGGGTTATATTATCAAAGCTCGCGGAAGCCTCGAGATACATATATATATATATTTCTATACGAGTCTGTAAAGTAACTATAAGCACGGTCGGTTTGTGTCACAGCTATTCTCAATGTATATTTTTGAGTCTTAGCAAGCGTAACGATCAGACGTGAAGCGCCATTTTTTTCATATATAAAAAATCATTAAAATTAATATTCAGTATCAAGTGTTGCCGTGCTTGAGGCCGCTGTAGCGCAGGTGTACAAGGGTATGACTGTAACGTGCCGGTTGTGGCTTCATTTCCTTGCTTTGATACCAAGTCAAGGCAAACGCTCGGGGTTGCGTTTCGCCACTCAACACGCAATGCCTCAAAAAATTTGGCAGTGTGTGGGGAACTTCTTATGTTAAAAATTTATAGTTAAATTCAGAAATAATTGCTTATAATAAAGCGGCTTCTATAACACATCTGCAATACAAGTATGCAGTGTAAGCGGGACAGCGGTCCGGCATAAGAATGTAATATGCTGCTGTGGTTGTAGTTCGATTCGTTTTCGGAGAAATGCATTATTTTCACTTTCCTATTCGATTAAAAAAAACGTGGCGTTGAGTGAAAAAGTGAGCCTCGATAAGCCTAGAATTAAGGTTTTAAATAATAGTTTATAAAAATATTGTAAAGACAAAAATAATATTTAATGATAAATATTAATTGTGTATAATATAAGATAAAATGTTTACGGACGAAGTGTCTGTTTGTGTTAAAGTATCAAATCAAAACAAAGTTTTAATATATTTTTTAAAATGAAACGCTCGCTACTCACGAGCCTGTCCAAACACTGTATCCACCGCCACCACCAGGTCAGCTCAATCGCAACAGTTCAGCGGCAGGCGCACAAACACACTTCGAAATCTGAATGACTGCTGTACTCTAAAAAAATAGATTTACTCCCAAAGTTCAACTGATACCAAACTAAAAAGTAAATGTAATAAAAGCTCGATGAAAGCTTTCTATGTGCTCTGTGTATTTCTAGTTTGCGCTGAGCGAGTTCACTTTCTATCCTCATAAAAAACACAAAAATATCGAATTGAAATATTTAAATATTTGTTTGTACTCGGCGGTTTCCGAATAAGAACCGTTTTTGGTATAAATTGATGATTTGTTAGTTAGGATATACACATAATTGTTGGCGTCTTCTCATTACGCTCCTCTTACTCCCCAAGAAACCTACATGATAAATTTCTAACAGTGACTAAGACTAGGTTTTCTCTTTCTATGAATACATATGTGGATAGTTATATATAGTCTTTCCACATATATTGATTGACATTGAAAAAATGCAATAACGTCATTGTTGCACCAAATCATCATTCATATTCATAATATTACATAAAGTTATACAGCCTACTTCATTTTATATCTCAATATCAATTCCAATAAATACATAACAAATTATGTTCACTAAATTGGTCCCGAGTAAACAAAACTATAAATAAAACTCATATATTTTACAATAAAATCTCAGTTCAGCTTACAATAGTGCGATAATTCAACTAAAAACACTTAAATCACTTTCGAAAGCTATTTACTAGAATGAAGGAACGCTGCGGAGCGGACTCGGTTCTTTATCCATTTCAAATTTATTGAAGCATTTCATTTAATATGTATTTTTTTCACCTTGGCTCATATTGTGCTTCTAGCAGGATAGCCAGATCTTGGTGTTGAGATACTTTTAGATATTTTATTTGAATTTAGGATATCATACAGAACTCAACGCCGCGATTTGTTTATCTTGAACGAAATAAAAAATAAACAATTACATATATAAAATTCTCTCGAAATTTAGTATGATTTGAATAAATTTCACAATAATCGCGATTACAGACAGATTTTCCAATGAAAACTATTATCTATTTATTTTAACTTCATGCTGGAGCCCGCTTATACTGGGCAAAAGAAGCTTAACGTCTGAACGTTATTTTTACAATTTTGACATTATGCCGGAGCACATCGTCAAACCTACGAGAAAATAATTAATTCCCCGTTGTTAGAATCAAACCCACGACCGTTGCCTTTACAGTCACATTCTGTGCCGCTGTGCCGTGACAGCGACTCATTCTAGATATTATTATATTAAGAAAATATAATATGTGCCTAGAAATATTTCCATGCGAACGATCGTAGCCAACCCATACGTAGGAGCACGGAGAAACGAAAACACCGTAGTTAGGCATGTCGCCAGTCCAATATTTCAGATTTATGGACGATTTCATTAGAGGACTATACTTGGCGCACTGTTACACGGCAATATGCGATAGAGAACGTCTTCTATTAACTTCATGCTATATCCCGCATATAGTAGGTAGGTAGGCAGAGGGAATTTAGTGTTTAGACACTTCACAGGTTCATCTTGTTGCCAGGGTAATACAATTTAATAAATTATATTTAACATTTATAAAAGAGGACAAAATGTATAAAAAGACCTATTGACTGATATCATGATGGTTGTGGCGAAAAAACTCTCAGAAAATAATTACTATTTTATATGTTCCCGCTTTGGTAAGGTTAAACACAGGGAAATGTTATATCATGACACAAAATTCTCTCTGCCTACTCTGTAACACGAGAAAAAAAATTAAGCCTGAAAAGAAATGAACTAAAAAACTTCGTATCGGTGTAACAAAAGTCAATAGCGTCATACCGCGCAGGCGTCTTGCATAATGCATGACGATATATTTTTACTGAAGCTTCTGTAACACTGCAATCACTTAACTCCAACTCGGATATAATCGACTACCCTCGTTCTGGTGGATACTCTGGAAAATCTGGTGATGGGAGGATATCAATTTATGGTGAAAAACATGGTAAAATTCAGGATTTTTTTCAAATGTTATTAGGAATGTAATGATTACACTTGACTTCTTAAATTAGATAGCAGCTAACCGCATTACAGGATATAATAATACACTCCTTTTCTACATTCTGCCAAACTTTGTGGACATTACGAGCTGGATGGTGTAACTCAAACCCATAAAAAGAATATCAGAGCGTGGAAATTGAAAACAATATATATATAAATTTTCGTGAGTGGTGATCGAACCCACAACCATTGTATATACAAGCACTGTCCCACTGCTCCACGGCTTCTATATATCAAAAAATAAATGCTGAAAGTCATTGTAATTGCAGGCAAGACCGTTGTTTCAATTTCTGTGACCATATTTTTTATTTAGGAGGCATTTAATAAACAAGTATTATATATATATATATTCCTATTAACCGAATATGTATTCCTCATTAACCGACTATTCCTAATATGTATGTATTGGTATTGGTATTGGTATGTAGCGAAGACCAATAATATTTTTTGTCGAACCACACTAAGAGAATAAGAATAATTTTTTTTCAGCTGCTTCACGCTGTATTCCGCACACAGCAGGGTAGGCAGAGGGAATCTCGCTATTAAGACACTCCGTTCCCCACTTTTTGCCGAATTCTGGAGGGATTGCGTGTTGAGTGGCAGAACTCAAAGCCGCGCTTTGCCTCGACACCAGAGCGAGTGGGAATCGAACCCTCAACCGTCGCGTTAGAGTCACACCCTTGTGCCACTGCGCCACGACGGCCTCAATTCGTGGCTCTACGCCTGGATCATTAATATTTTAAATGTAGGAATAAACTATTGTCTCTATAATTAATAAATTTCTTCGACACAGTATTGTCTGTTCCTCGATCCTCAAAATGAAGCGTTGGCTGTTTGCCAGCGAGTATTTGCCTCAAATATTGGATTGACCGGCAAAGGAAGCCCTCATTTCGATGCCATCTATTTCCTTATGATCGATTTATTCTGATATAAAAGGTTAGTAAGTATATATATCGAGTTACCTTTATTAAGGGCTTTGTTTGCCTTATTTTGTTGTCAGCTCTGTCAGTTGACGACGGACTCGATCAATGAATGTAAGTGAGAATGGAAGTTTGGGCTATCGTATTTGAATGATGTTTATTAATAGCCCAAGATCCCAGGGCCCCCAGACCTATGTCATTTTATCAAAGTTCAAATTTTGAGGACTTCAGTCTCATTGTAGTTAAGACAGTTTGTATAGTTACTAACTTGAAAGACGAGCCATTTCTTTTTTTTCTAAGAAGGTTTGACCTTCAAAATATGGTTAAAAATATTATTCATTTCATCTATCAATAATAATTATTATGTCTGTAATAGTTACAACTGATATAAAATATGAAATTATTTACAAAATATCTAAATACATTAAAATGTTATAGACTAAGGTTTACATGTATTTAATCTAGAATCATTTGAGGTCAGTCGTGGCGCAGGGGCAAAAGAGTGCAACGATAATATGGCAGTTTGTGGATTCGATTCCCACTCGGGAAAGTAAAAATAATAAATAATTAGCACCGACACTCAAGACGAAATGTGCGGGATCAACTAGCTATATGCGGGATACAGCATGAAGCTAAAAACAATATTATTTCTTCTCTTCGACATCTTGAACCAAACAAAACCAATAAACCATAAAAAAATCACTCAATCTCTTTTGACAGTGAAATATCTAAGATTCAAACCTAAATCTCAGCGATTCCTTCGCACAAATACAATATTTATATTTAAAAAAAAAATGTAAAAATTGAAAATAACGGGAACCGACCCGGCCCTGTCCTAAAGGCGCGGACGTCCAAATATTCATACGTCAGTGTGACATAAGACTATAAATTGTAAAAACCCCAACAGCTATTATATATAAACTTTAAAATTAAAAATTTAATAAATAAAAATACACAAACATGTCACTCAACAGCGCGCTTGAAGAGACCAGAAGCTAGAAGCAGACTAGAAGATTACTTCTATACCAAGATTAAAACGTCACTTTTAATACCTTTCAATCACCTAATCTCCACATACTGGCATCGCGCCAGCAAGAGGACGAGATTTATGAAAGTTCACAGCCACTGTGCTTCCTGTATGGTTATTATGTTAATGTGGCTGGAAATTTATATGAACGTTATACTGCAACTTAACGCCACAGAGGAGCCGATATATTGGAACACCATACACATGCCACATTTTTCAAGATATTGTTTGTGTCGCGGAAATGAACGCAGCGCCTCGCCCTTTGCCAGAGCGAGGAAATGTAATTCATTTATTTCATCGAGTGAATGTGGAACCCACAACCGTCGCGTCTACCACCAGACGCTGTAACATTCGTTCATACGTTTTATAGTCCTTGCGATTTAGGGTAAAATACGTTTTTTAAGAAATATTAAATATTCACACGTAGCAGGATTTGACCCCGTGCCTCTTTAGCCCCGTCTAAATCTTTTTCTTTTTTTCTAATATAAGTATGGAATAACATAAAAAAAAAATACTTATAATAATCTTTCATCATCTTTAATATTTCTTCAATGATCGATTCTTCTACTCTCGTCGTATACTACTGTGCTCGATGCTCTACACTATGTAGTTGCATCCATATTTGCGTTCAGTTCCGTCTGATTTACTCTGAGATATGAATGTATACTCAAGTAATGAAAACGCAAATAGTACCGGGATGTGTTTACTTCTTACATACGAGTACAATGCTGAGAGATTCTTGCATTTCATCTATTGCAGAGGGCGTCGTGGTGTGGACAGTTGTGGGGTCGATTCTCACTTGATACAATGAGTAATTTCTGCTTTTTTTCTTTTATTTATTATAGAGATAAACATTGGCAAGTTAAAAATAATGGAAATCCTTCTCCATACGTGTGGAGATAGAAAAAAAAAGGAGTAAATATGTCTTGATTACAACATAATATACAAGAGAATTTAGAAATGTCTTGACGTTTTACCGTCAGTTACCGTCAAATCTATTTAGTTCAAGACTTAGTAGATTTAATAAATTATACTACATCCACTTAAAAAGTAATCCCAGATAATAAACACGGTTGGCTCCCAAATATTAGCACTTATATCAAAGGCTGTATAAACAATTTATCAGCCGCTAAGCCTCTGGCACGTCGCCAGTCACACAAACATAACAGACGGATGTATGTACAATATCCTCATGGCGTAGCAAATCTTGTTGATTAAATTCCATACTTTGATATATTGACGTGTTTTGTTATTTGAATAAATAAGAATAGAAACAAAACCGGTCAAGTGTGAGTCGGGCTCGCCACAGAGTCAACAACAAGTGCAACCTACTAAAGTTGACAAATTTATGTTTATTCATTTTGTATGATTATTTAAATTTAAATTATCACATCGTGCTAATTTTCATAACTATAAGTCTACAAGAGTACCCTATAGTGTATATACCCTATATATGTAATCTATATATATATATATATATATATATATTGATTACATACATACACTTACAGTACATACTTTTGATTACGTTGACTCAGAAGCTCCAAAGGACATATAGTACTTGATATGAATTTAAGATTGACGTTCACACGATCTTGAGATCATGACTATTTACTAATCTTGACAACAGGGTATACGAACATCCAATCCTTAGGATTTCGTTCTAAGGCATGGAACCCTAAAAAGTAGCTTAAGGCTTTTCAAAAAATTATAGTAATAATAATAATAGATGCTGTCCCGTAGCGCCACTGCCGCCTCTAATGCTATATATATTTCACAATCGACCTACACGCGCATTTTCCCACTTAATGTAATTGTTATTTTATATTCAAATTAAACAAAATATGAACATTTGTTGTAAGCTACGAGTATAGTACTAGAGTCATTCTGATGCTTTTAGATTTATTGATGTAAAGTTTTATCTAATTCAGTTTAACGAACATTCATCAATAACGAACACAATTTTTCACGCTTATACTATAAATAGAAAATAAGATATTCTCTCGCATTGTCTCGTTGCGTTGAGATCCGATACTTAACATGCAATGCTTCCAGAATTCGGCGGAACGTGGGGAATGGGGTATGTTAACACTAGGTTCCCTATGTCTATCCTGCAGTGTGCGGGATACAGCGTGAAGCTGATTTTTTAAAATGTTTTCCTTTCCTTGCCCTGATAACAAGACGTTACCACTCAACAACCAAGGTTAGGTTAGTTAGATTTAGCAGAGAGCTGCTTACCCTACTGGAAGATATAAAAAATATATTTAATTACTGTATAAACTAGAGGTGGACCTTATATTAAGCAGCAGTAATAGAAGAAGAAGAAGAATAGAATAGAGATTCCATAGCAAATTACTAAAATTTATTTTATTTATACAATATAATAGACTGAGTAAACGTTAAAAACGAGATTCCGTTAGTCCTACAACAACAAGATCTCTAAAAAATAAAAAAATAAGAAAGTCAGGTGTAACGAACGATGTACATAATCAACGGAAACAAAAAGCCTTGCAATGATCTTAATGCATACCTTCCCCGGAGCGATCGCTCTTTTACAGGTTCCGTGGGGAAATATGCAAATGCTCGTCGCCTTATTCTGTATTATAGATAAAATTAAATGTAGTAAAAGTCAATAATAAAGGCTTGTCTTTGTATACGCATTCGACTGTAAACGCCACAGGTTTACAGTCGCCACAAGTTGTGGGTTCGATTTCTACTCGATGGAATGGAGCCCGCAACCCTCGCATTTACAGTCGCACGCTCATGCCCCTGCGCCATAGTAGCCTCACCTATACATATAGTAAAATAAAAACGAATGTTGAGTGTATTTCTTTTATTTACATTTGATAAGTTCACAAACGAGTAGGCTAAGCTAATAACATAAAGTCCATTACCGATTCACGCTGAAACTTTTATAAGTGCTATAAACTTTTTTATAGACAAAGTTGCGTAATTAAAACCTTATCTAGATTTTCTACTTCAAGAATTAATTTTAATGTAATTATGAATTTAAATTTATTATTACCAGACGCAGTGAAATAAAAGAAAATGGAAAATGGATTGTCTTAACACTAAGTTCCCTACGCCCACCGTGATATATGCGGGAAAAAGCGGGAAACTGTTACAGTGAAATAACGTCTAATTATAAATGCAATTGTTGGGTATATGATTTCTTCGGGGGGAATATATAAATTTTGCTCTAAGATAAAGTGCGAGCGCGAACGATTAAGTTGAGTACCGCCACTCAATATGCGATGCTTCGAGAGTTCGACAGAAAGTGGGAAACGGAAGTGAGTCTATGCCTATACAGCAACACGCGGGATACAGCGTGAAGCAAGGTTAAGGCCGTCGTGGTGCAACGTGTTAGTGTAAACTAGTGTATGTACTATATTTATCTCCTCACACTGATGACAATATAAAGCACACCGTTACAACTAGCTTCCCTCCCCTCGTTAGCCTCCCCTGCTACATCCAGGGTACAATGTGAAAAAACAACCAAAAAATAAAGAACACCTGTAAAATATGTAAAACCTGTAATATATAAAAAAAAATTCTGTAATACGGAACCAAACTTGATAAAAAAAATAGAGCATTTCATTTAGAAGATGCACATTTAATAAAAGATCCCTTCGTATGTAAAGATGTATCGAACTTCGAGTAATATTCAGAAATGCATTCAACGTGTGAATGACTTTTGATGATCGGAGTGTAGTGCTAGGATATCACAAATATTATGTATATCTACAGGTATATTTATCCTTATATCGTTATAATCAGTTTCATGCTATATATATGCCGCACATAGCATCCCTTTCTCCACTTTCGAAGTACTAGTATTAACTAGAGCAGGATATTAAAAGTCAATTAGATATCAAACGAACAACCATCGTGTACAATCAAAAGTATATTTTATGTATTTTTAATTTAATTCACGCTGTGCGCCGTGCATAGCAGGATAGGCAGAGGGAACTTAGAATCCCTGTATTAGGACACTGTATTTCCATTAAAACACTTTCGTTCGTCACTTCCCGCCGACTTCTAGAGGCGTTGCGTGTTGAACAGTGGAATTCCGCCTTAACATTTTGTCTCAATATCTAAGTAAGCACATCGAATGCAAGCTTTTGTAATGGACGGTTAATTCATTTTAATAAAAGTAAAATCATTCAATATTTGAATACATCTGTAGCTCCTCTGGTGCCACACAGGGTCGTGGGCGGCGACCTTATATGTTTCATAGCATACTTCAATATTGTATGGTAAGTTTCTTTCTTCCTGTAAATCAAACACATTGCTAACGTTTTTAATATACGAGTAAATCAGCGTCACTACATTAATAAATGGTTACGCGTGCACGTAATATATATAAGAGTTCAAAATTCTTTCCAGTACGCACGAGTTTCTCTAATAATATATACCTCGTTCGCCAAAAGGACTATTTTACTACACTAACATATTTATTTTTACTATAACATGATATATACAGCGTTGAATTTTACCCGTCAACTTCCGAAGCCAAATTTGACGGCAAGTTAAGCACGGAGTTTCTTGACACTAACAAATATTAGTACTGTATCTCAAGTCGATATATAAGCTCAACATTTAAGAAGCCGATCAATACACGACAATTTAATACAGGGAGCTTCAAAAACAAGTCCAAATACATTCCTCTAAAGCTTTAGATGTATTTTGTTTGAAATTCGCAAGTAGTTCCAGTTGCAATTCAACTGAAATGACTTTGGAAAGAACGTGTCGAGATCCGGAATTGAACTTCAGACCGTTCACATTTCGCGCCGGTGTAAAGAAATAGAAATACATACCTACTTGAGGCTGTATAGCTCCTCGAGTAAATATGTTGTAAGTTTTACAAGTTCAAATTAGAGAAATGTATATTTTTTAAAACTCGGTTATAATGGTTCTTGATAAACCACATTTTTTTAATGGTAAATGACACTCCAAACGAACGTTTGGGTCACCTGATGGTAAGTGATCACCGCCGCCCACGACCCCATGCAACACCAGAGGAGCCACAGGTGCGTTGCCAGCCTTTAAGGTGGAGATGAAGGTTCTTGATAAACCACATTTTTTTAATGGTAAATGACACTCCAAACGAACGTTTAGGTCACCTGATGGTAAGTGATCGCCGCCGTCCACGACCGCATGCAACTCCAGAACAGCTACAGGTGCTTTGCCGGCCATTAAGACGCTAGTATGAAGACACTCCGTTCCACAATTTCTACCGAATTCTAGAGCTATTGCGTGTTGAGTAGCAGAAGTCACCGCCGTTCTTTACCTCGACACCAGAATGAAGTAATGGAAATACAAATTTAAATAAATATTTCATATCCTCAAGTGAGGATCGAACCGAAAATTAGTCGGTTTTACAGTCACACTTTGTGCCTCTGCGCCACTACTGGCCTCAAATATATTTAACACAGTTAAATTAAACAAAACCAAAATAAATAAAATTCAAAACGTAGAAACGATTTCAACCAGTGTTTGTAACATAACGAGCTGTCCGTCTCATCTGCTGTTGACGAAGGACTGACGTTTCAAAACTCATGATAAACGTCTAAACTATTGTGTAAAGTCATTTTTTGACATAAAATAGTTTTACTAAATGATCTCTTTTTGAAATATTCTGCTTTCGATTTTCACAATTTAGACAGAATTGGAACCTATTAGGACCAATGAAAGATTTCAATATAATATTTTCCCTTTTTTTTAGCAACTTGGTCTATCCTAAATAGCACCGTAGGAAATTGGTGTTAACTATCGCTTCTCCTGTTATCTTATATAGCAGAGTGGGCTCCGTGGTGGTGGACCTTATTGCTGACCGACAGATGACCGGTAGATGCTGTGTTTTAACTTACTGTAAAATATATGTTTAATTACAAATAAAAAAGATACAAAAACGAGATAAACGAAATTAAACAAAAGTTCACAAAGCTAACAGCTTAAGAATATAAGAACGTACTGAATTGCCTCTTCCGACTGTCAGTGGGAAATTTCAACCAAATATAACGGAAAATAAATCTTAAAACGCAACAATTCATTGAACCATTTGTACAATTGTCCGCAAACAGAGCGCCGGTAAAACCGTCAATGCACGCTATTTACGTGATTTATACTTCGCGCTACGCTTTAAAAGTTAAGAAAGTTTGTAATTTATAATACTTCATGGAAGTAGTTATTTCTAGGCTTTTAGCGGTAAATGGGTATAGTTTTTATTTGGTTTTTTTATTTAATTACTTAAGGTAATTATATTGACGTCGTTGTAACGCAGGGGCATAAGAATATTTTCATTTTCACAACTCAACGCTGCGCTGTGAGTACATGTCGGCACACATAAGTAACTAGATCAAGTGCGAGCTACGAGTGTCATCAATCTTAAAACATTGCTTTTATTCTCAAGTGTCGTTGGAAGTCATTGGAAATTTTAAATAAAAATATGTTTTAAATCGACTTTTGTTGAAGTGTTTTTTGCGATGACGTCATACAAATATTTTCTAGTTATCCTCTGCTTACACTTCATTTCCACTTAAAATATTTCGCATGTGCTTTTGTAATAACTTTTGTTTGAAGTGGTTTTGTTGGATGCATTTACTTAAAGGAACTATTTTAAATTTAGAACGCTAAATAGCTGTTCTAGCTTTTGTTCATTCAAAGATTGAAAAGTGACAAGTTTGTTTGGTTGAACGCACTAACTTCAGGAACTACTGATAATCTCAGAAAAATCATTTATCGAGAGATAATAAATAATAATAAATAACATATAATTAATTTCTATACAAATTAGTTAGAATAAATCTCACGGGCGAAACCGCAGTTAAAAGGTAGTAAAGAGAATATAAAGTGTGATTTACAGCAAGATAGTTTTTCTTTCAATAAACCTACACAGAAGTGTACCTACAACATAAATACATAAATTCCCAGACATTAATACGTCCCGGTATTTCCCAGAGGGCGCCGGGCGCGAGTCGCCGCCAAATTAAAAACTTCGCTATGTTAATAACGAGCCTCGCGGTCCTCTATTATTATACTACATTATACTTTAAAATATAAAAAAACAATACTTTATAGTAGATTCGGTGTCTTATAGGATATAACCTAAAAACACAGTGATCACAGTGAAGTTGAAGTGAGTGCAAGTACAAACTACACACTCGTCAGTCAAAAAAAAAGATAAAGTGTTGCCATATAAATATTTTAAATACCACCACAACTTCTATTTATCTACAACACTAAAGTACCAAATCTGAAAACCTCTTTGCGCACATTTTGAACTGTACTTGCTAGAAAGGGATGCCCAAATGCAAATTCTAATAGAAAAAAATCAAGAACAAATGGGGAAGAAAGGGATTCTAATAACAGAATAAATTTATATATTGTGTAGCTTTAACGTTAAGTAAGGTTGTTGGAAATAATGAAAAGGCTTATTATTAATATTTTATATAAATTTAATATTTCTGCCATTTCTAGCGATCTTCTTGTCAAACATTTGGAAATTTCTTATGACGGAATTATTGGTATGTTAAAAATTGTATTATTATTATAGTAGATTCGATTCCCGCTTATATAAATATTTAAATATCGTTCGTAATCGTATCGTAATCGTATCGTTCGTTCGTAAGTGTTAGTTGGACTCGCCCACCGACGATTCCGTAATTAAAATGAAAAATTCTTCACGGCAGTGATATCGGAGGCCAGGGTTCTCGGAGATTCTTTTGTTTGTCCAGAAATAATAGTTTTAGTATAAAACACAAATGTTATATATGGTTGTTGGTGTGAGGCACAGCTAACTCGATTTCACCGCTATGTCGGTACGATCATAAGTTGATATTTCATATTACGTATCCCTCATTCACATATTCAAGTGTTCACATACTTGCCTTCACCACAGCTTGGAATATACGGACAGATATTCTCTCTACGTTGTTTTAAAATGTGTATAATTTAGAATTTTATTTTGGCGAACTCAACGCCGCGCTTGATTGCCACACCGCAGCAGGTGATATACTAAGTTCCCCCCGCAGATGTTGCTGTTTACGGAATGCATTATGAAAAGAAACAATCGGAAGGATCAGACGCTGACCCTCGTCACATTTGCCTTCAGCAAACTAAACTTGAAATAGCAAAAGCCGTCCATATACTCCCGAGATTGATCTGCATTCAGGTCGAGCTCCCGCGAGTGTTTTCCAAACGTTTTCCTCCGAACACTACTTACTATTCCTATTCCGCCGAGCGACGTGACCATGATTTATTTACAGACGGATGTCCCGCTTTTATTTATATTGTATATAAATATATATATATATATCTCATATAGATTTCTGATCAGTTATATATATAAAACTAGCGACCCACATGCGTCTTCGCCCGTTTATAATTTACCTATATATGCGTAAGATGTATTATTGTAAAAGTGAATGTAAATCAGTTACGTTGTTTTTGCGTGACAGCGGAACAAACAACCATACTCACAACCTTTCACATTTATAATATTAACTAAGATATACGGACATATAAAATACAGATTTCTGATTCAGCGATATATATATGCTATATTGAGGACAAGAACTACCCCGAGGGCATTCTTCTATGAGAACTAATAATATAATGCTTACAAGAGTTCAGTTGTTATAATAATTGGCTGTCGACTTCAGTAGACGAATGTATAATATCCTTATTTGATAGAAATTGTAACGTAATTAATTTCGTATACAATTTTTTCTTGTTTGTCTAAATTAATAGTTTTTTTCTTCATCCCGAGAGGGATGTAATTACATACGTATGTAATTACACTGTCACTCTGTTCTGGGTTCAAATCCTATTCGGGTGAATGAAATATTTCCACCTCTTAACATATAGTGCCTTAAGAAATCAGCCGAAAATGGGGAACGGAAGTCACTTGATAGGTAACGAAGTATCTCGACATTAGGTTCCTAAACGCCGCTTTCCCAACACTACTTGCCAATTTGAGACAATGCACGTTGAATGTCTAGCGCTTACCGTGGAGAGGATGTGTGCAGTACTTCCGTATTACAATAAAATATTTTTAGAAAAAACAGTCTATCACGATTTAATATATACGTGCAAAATGGAGGTAGCTTCTGAGCTATTTAAAATTAAAACGACTTGTTTCTTTAAGGAAAAAGTTAATAGCTTTTCCAATTAAGTATCGAAAGCTCGAGTCCGCTGAGAAATGCGGCAGATGATTAAGCTTGGAAGTAAACCAGCTTAAAATAAATATTTATATATGTATAGCAGAACGTTACAGAACATTATATTTTTTACATTTCTTGATTGTTGTGGGTTCGATTCGCACTCGGTGGACTGAATTTTTTAATATTTTTATTTTCTCGCTTTAGCAGGAGGTAAAACCATACATACTTTTTCGAGCTTCGTCTAAATTCTTAAACGCCTGTTACAATTTATTTTTGTTGTTGTCGCATTTTTACCAATTTCTGCTGCAATATAATACATTGAATTATCACTTGGCACGGGAGAATGTTATATAGGAAATATGTAAACATTTTTTAAGTGTTATTTCATATTAAGGATTAAAACTTTCTTAGAACTCTCTCACACACACTCTCACTCTCTACGCTCAGGACAAAACATACATCAGCATGATGATATTACTATAGTTTTTAAGCGACAAAAAAGTAACAACAAGTCGGGTAACTTACGGAATTACTACAGTCCTCCCGATCGTCGTTAAATTCGTCATCACAAACTAAAACGCTGAGAGCATGGAATGGAGTGAGAATTTTCTGTTCTTTAGAAAGGGTGATGAAATACTCTCAAGGAATTACAGACCAATTTCAGCCTTGTTTACAAATTGTTTACACGAATATCACGAAATTATACGAAAATTTCGAATAATTCATTCGTATAAATAAAGGATTCGATTCACCACCCTGGGCAGGTCAAAACAGTTACACATCATATCAAAGAAATAACCTCCACCATGCCAACTTTCCACAACTTCGACGACGACGGAATCAATTTTGCTTTCTCTCTTATCCTATCTTACTGCATCGAGGTGAGAGATACAGACGAGGAAATATATATTTTTTTCGAAATTGTTACGGCGCTAAAGAAAATTTCCAAGCGTCTGAACTGGCAAAAATACGGCATTAACATCAATTATCTTACACATGATCTAGTAAGCGGTACTGCCAACACCGTAGAAAACTTGCTCCAAGTACACTACTGAGTGTTTCTAACTTAGTAGCAATTGAGAAAATAATGCTTTATTGGCCTTACGTGATTAAATCAAAAATCAAAATATCCGTACAAGGACGAGAATAATTGACATTGCTCCAAAATTTCTGAATTCTTGTGGCAGTCGACGGGACACATAGCGAGGAGAACCAATGACCTTTGGAGCGGCAAGTTTCTCGGGTGGCGGCCACGAACCGAGGACTCTAAATGGGTGAGTGAGCCAACCAGATTACTTTATAACATTTTTGAAATAGCTTTCCTGGTTCTGTCTGTATCTGTATTCTGTCTGTAATCGTACTGTATGATGTGGGATGAATCGAAACAGGGACTGTCCCTGTTTCCATTCATTTAAGTTATTATGATTTAAATGATTTTATTCACTTGCTCAAGAAAGACAGGGAACGACGTTAAGTTACACGGCATTAGGGCGCGAAGCAGTAAACAGAATATCGGAATATTAGGTGTTCTCTGCTATATGCAGGGTATGCATTAAGCTGAAAAATAAAAATGCATAATACTCTAACGAGGTGAAGTGATATATAATAGCCATTTAGACGATATTATATCCAAGTTTCGAGAGGGAAAAAATAATTTAAAAGGCCTTTATTCTTAATGAGTACGGAGGAGTTCCCCAGACGACGTATTAATTTTTCTCTGACGAAATCCTATTAGCCCTTTTTATAATAAAAATTAATACCGGCTTGTTTATATAAATTTAAACATTTACTTTTATATCATTTTTGATTCGAAACATAATGACAATCTTTATTTCATGAATATATGAGGCCAGTCGTGGCGCCGAGGTATACGCGTGCGACTGTAAACACGACAGGTTGTAGAATCGATGCCCATTCGAGAAAATGATGTATTTAATATTTTACAAAAGAAAACCACAAATAAATACAATATTTTTAATACGTTACAAAAGTAAGCCAGTTATAGATCTTATCCAACTACGCGCCATCGGTACGTTGGCGTACACGCCGGGATGGTTTGGTTCAGCGCATCCAATACCGAACGAGACGAGGCCTATGAGCTTGCCCTGGTACACGACTGGACTGCCCGAGTCTCCCTGGAAATTGAATATTTAAGTGCTTAGCGGGACGGCCTACTGAGGGAACATATTAAGTTCATTTCAACGACAAAGCAAACCAAAATGGTGTTGTGCAATGTCTCGACAATAGGAATCCTCCTGAGTCGAGAACAGAGTGTCATAATACTAGGTTCCCTCTACCTATCCTGTTTTTGGGAAAAATGTCAAATTATAAAAGAAAACTTAAACCCTAACCTGACATGAATCTTTAGTCCCGTTAGTTAATCCTGCGCAGAACATTCTATCCGTTATTTGGGAATATTGACCATCCGGCAAGTTCCTGCAATCCTTTTCACTTAGCACGGGAATATAAATACGATGAAGGATATCCTGCATGCGGTTTGCCTAGAATTATTAATTTACATAATTTTATGAATCGTATGTGACGAGGACGTACAGTGGTCATTGGTGTGTTTGATATGTGATAGAGTATTGTTTTATCAAGGTGACCTTGTTTGTTTCAAAAATGTGAATGGACAGAAAATAAAAAGCGCAACAATTACTTAATTTAATTGAATACCATATAATTAACACAATATACTACAGACCCTGTACCCAAAGATTTATTTGTGAGCAAGAATTTATTAAATGATATAGCCTTTTTACATATTTTAAATGAAGCACCGCAATCCTTCTTTAAAGTTTTGTTTAAAACATGAAATAACTTACAAAACATTACCTTATATTTTAAATATCCCCATCCGGTAATAGACACAAGTATCCCAGGTTGTAGGTCGTCAGGTTCCGCGATGGCTATCGGTCTACTAGAAGACGTGATGGGAACAGGCGTTTCTAAGAGAGCTAGCTGGTAGTCATAGTCGTGGCTGTGCAGTTTGGTCCTATTCCAGAAGGGGTGTAAGAAATGTGCGCATATCCTATAGCCCACCGCATCGCTCCGGAACGTGGAACCGGCGTATACGTACTTCTCCCTGACGCTAAACAAGACGAAAATAATGATGTCATTTTAATGATGCTGAATAGAGAGATAAAATCATTTCAAAAAACAGTTATATAATGGTTAGATAGTTAGTAATAAGTCAATTATCTCAGAGTATAATACCTACAACTAAATAAATCTAAAATAATAGTTAAGTATTACTCAGGCTGAAATTCGAATCCATAATCATCTTCAATCGGCATCATTCATCACCTCAAATTAGTCCTGCAGTCAATAGCAAAGGCACACAAAGCCATGCACAAACACTAGTATCTCATACAAACGCGAAACTACAAATATGACAGTGATCAATCGCGACCAATGTTTCATCGTTAGCCGTTAATTAGGACAGTAATAACTGATTCCTGGTGCTAATTAAATAGCTTTAGCGTCGCGTTAGGGCCGCGGGTTCTGTTCCCGCCCGTAACACATTTACCAGATTAGCGGTAAAGGATTATATTAATCAAGCGGGTCGTTGATATCGTGTTTGCCAAGGTATTACGTGATTTATAACTTTGTATTGCGCATTACGTTAAATTATCAAAAGCTCCGTTATAAATTTGATTTGCGTGCTTCGATATAATATAATGAAATCTTATTGGATACGTTTTTCATATTTGTTTTTGAATGGAGAGCGATATTTAAACTAAATTGAATGGACTTGTAAATATTGTTATATAATCTTTCTTTAATTCTTTTCTACATGAAATTATAAGTTGAGGTTTGAGGGTCTTGGAAACGTAATGGATCTATATTCGGTCCGCGATCAGGTCAATCATTATATTTATTTAAATTATTTTTATTTCTACACTCTGGTCAACAAAGCTCAGCGCCTTTCAATACGCCATATCTCGAAAATTGGATTCCGTCCAATTTTTGGAGCTTGGAACGGAGTGTCGTAACACTAGGTTCCCTATGCAGATGCCTTTTATATTGCAAGATGCGACGTCAAACAAATATCTTTGCTTTTATCCAATTATACAACTTAACATGAAAAATTCCCCACTGTATGAACGAAAGTATCCGAACGAGAACAGAGTATCTTAACACTAGGTGCCCAGGCTACCTCTACCTACTCTGCTCCGTTCGATGTGTATGTACCGACTTCAAACTTTAGTCGTTACACTTACTTGCAGTGCGCCGCAGTCAGGACCCACTCGGGCGCGATGAGGACGCCGCCGCAGTATTTACCGAATAGCACCTGGTAGGGGGCGTCGTGAATTGTTATCTTCTTGCCACCAACTATCCTCCAACGAACCTTTTCGAATAAAGAATTTAAAAAATTCATACTGTATCCCGCTGTACTACAGCACACTAAAGCATTAAGATACTCATTTCTCAATAAGACACTTCATCGATCCATCAAAATCTCGCGGCATTGCGTATTGAGTGGCGGAATCCAAAATATTAATAAAATTTTTGACACCTAAAATATTAATTAATAAATAAATTTTTAACAAAAAGGAAAACCGACTTCAAAGAATGAAAAAATAAGTAATTTAATGTACAGATAGAAGTCGGTGAAAAATAATTATTTGAAACATTGAGGGCGTCGCGGCGCAGGCGCACAAGCGTACATCTAATAAACGTGACGGTTGAGGGTTGATTCTCAATCGGAGAAATGAAAAATATATTTTTTTTATTTTCTTGACATTGAAAATTAGGTCGTGCGAGAAAAACGGAGCAAATACGTAAGGTTCCTTCTGCCTACACTGCTATATGAGAAATATAGTATACAAGCAAAAGAAGATATGTATACTTACTTCATCTTCTACATCACTCCTATCTAGTTGTGTAAGACCCGCGAGGTGTTCGTGGTAAAACTGATACTGCCGCGGCGGGCTGTCGCGTGCTAGCACTATCCTGACGTAGTGCTTCACGCAGTCTGGCGTCAGTAGACCTGAGTACAATGGCTCTGAAAGTTATATATTTTTTAGATTATTATAAGAAATATTTCTATAGCCTGAATTATTGCCCCATTCTTCATTAGTCATTTCGGTATAAATGACAGCGTCCAAATATAACTTTATTTTTTAAATTTACTAAATAGTTTTTATTTTACTTTACGCTGCCTCGAACAGAGTGGCCTTGTTTCAGGACACTGCTCCCCACGCGCCACACATATTTTGAGATATTGCATGTTAAGTTTTTGCCATGTCATCCCGGCTTAGAATAGGATCACCCTGGTACTGTCGGTAAAAGCGACTAAAGTACGTGTGGTAGAGTCACGTCCACCCCTCCAATACACAATACCACCCCCAGCATTTAAAACCGGCGTGAAGTAGTGGCTTTAGCCAATGCGTTTCGCATTAGGTAATGCCGGGCCCTGGCACCCAAACCAACCTTAAGGTCGGCAACGCACCTGTGGCTCCTCTGATGTTGCATGAGGTCGTGGGTGGCGGTGATCACTTCAGGCGACCCGAACGCGTGTTTGCCGTGTCCTTTACCATAAAAAAATAATGGAGAAGGGCTAATGATTCACTTTCCAAGATGGGAATTGAACTTCCAACCAGAAAATTTCCAATATTTAAAAATACTTAAAATAAATTTTAAATATTTATTCATTACTAGTGATAGAAATTATACGCGTATTTTTACTTTCCAGGTCAATGAGAGTATCTTATCGAATCCGACGAGTCTGCCAAATTCCAAATTCACTTTACAAAATCGTGTTTTTTCCGTAGCACAGTTGGGCGTATCTTGCTTAATATATATTTTGTAAATGCTTTGCCGGCGGTGCATTTCAATTTGGATGAGCCAGAGCTTATGATGGTTGTGGATTCTAATCTAGATTTAAGAAAATATTATTTGAAATTGTTGTCCCTTTATGTCAAGGTGTGAAAGGGTAGCTAGCCTCTTGGTTTTACTCCTATCTTAGACAGAGAAACCTAATGTATAGATAGTCATAAACAAACTATTATTCTCTGACAAATTATTTTTTTATTCCTTACTGGCACGCACACTCCCAATTTTGTATACTGTAGTTACCTATAAGATGTCTTTGATCAACTCCATCCTACTCATCATTTTTATTTTCAACTAGCGACCTCTCCTTCCTCCCAACTTTATTTAATTATTGCATTTTTATTAGGGATCCCTATTTTTTTACAATGTAATATTGCTTAGTGAAGATGTAGCTTTCTGTAGTAGAAGATATATTCCTATTTTCTATACAAATACAAGGCCACACTCGAAACAATCTATTATTTCGTACAAGTCATTTCATCACAATAACTCATGTTTCAACCAAATCTAGAAACTATTGACTGGCTGAAGCATTCATCATATAATATACATTATATATACACACGTCTGTGAATGAAGAAATAAAAGGATACATATACAGTATGTAAATTACTAAAATTAGTTGAGGTGGTCTCGGCATATTGACATAGTGTTTGACTGTACGATTGTGGGTTTGAGTCCTCGTCGTGGTATTTGAGTTATTTTAGTTAATTAACACGAAATGTCTCGAAAGTGGGAGCTACGTGAGAACCGGAGAGTTTTAACACTAGGCTCCTTGTGCCTGCTATCTGTGCTATCTGTGCGATACATTTTTATAACTTTCAAAGCATCGAATCCCCACAATTGGCATTCATAGAGTCATACGTGAATGTCATGTTTTTATTATAATTATAAATTAAATTAAAGCAGAACGTTACAATATAAGTGTTTTAGTTACAGTCATGAGTCGTTATTCAATCAAGCATTTTCTTTCCTTTATATAAATGAAGATTATTATTATTATTTTTATTTCATAAATTATATTTTTTAATATAACTAAAAAAAATAATTTCATATTTATAATATAATTATAAATATGAAATAATTTATTTCCTCGAGCGAGAATCTTAGTCACAATTGTCACGTCTACAGTGACACGCTCGTGCTCGTGCGCCACGACAGCCTGTTTACATTTATTTGACCAAAAAAACATTATCCAATATTAAAGCGAGCTGAAATCCTAGTGCCAGCTGGAACGCACGTAAACTAGAAACGTTTTAGATTTACCAGCACTTGTTTACATTCCAAAGCGTTCTGTTTAAAATTGTTACTTCTAAAAAAAGAATTGAGGCAAATAAATTCGATAGTATAGCAAACATTCAATTAGCTCAGTGAAATGAGTTAAGTTTTTATTTTGCTGTTTACTTAATGAGATATTATTTAAACAATAAAAAAATAACGACGATAAAGTGGGGAATGAAAGAGAGTGTATCTCTGCCGAACCTACTACGTGCGGGCTGTAGCCTAAAACGAATGACAGAGTTTGTATAATTAAACTTTTAGAATATTTTGATGATAGTGGATGAGGCGGAAGAGGTAAGCAGAGGCCATAGCATTTGGTGCTCCGTTCTCCCTCACTAACCCGCTATGGATACAGCGTGAAACCAAGTTAAGTTAAGCTTTTACGTAAAATTATCAATTGAGTTACCTCTTACCAACTGGAAGAAATTAATTGGTTAATACGGTGGTTAGGAATTCAATTACTGTAATTTATAATGGCATAAAAATATGATATCAGGTAAATTGACTTCAAAAAAGAATTATTACATATATATTAAAATTATTCAGAGTTAAAAATGAAATTAACACTTAAAACAAAAGTAATAGAACGCAGTGGTCAATCACTAATCATCACCAAAAAAAATGTTATTTGTCCTGTCTCTTAAATACGGCTCGACACGTCATAAAGTTCGGAACGGAGTGTCTTAACACTAGGTTCCGTTCGTGTACCCTGCGTATGTGGCATACATCTCTAAACTAAATCTCTATTTACCATCTTCTAGGTTTTGCGCGAAGCTTCCACAGAGGAGCACAACAAACATAAATCTCACCAACATGACTTTCCGCAATACTGTGCAAATAACTTTAGCCTCGACCACCTCATACAGCACGTACAGCGTGTACAGCGCGTTCAGCCGGGGCTGAACTAACCGGTTTCACGCGCTCGATAACGGATTTAATTAATGTATACAAATTACCTATAACTGTCACATTTTGATAAATATCCTCTTTTGCTCTTATTTCTCTAATCCACCTAGATGTCAATCTCATTCTATGGAGTAAAGAAGTGCTTCCTATATTTTTGTGGTATTTTTTCCTTGAAATTTTGTACTTACAAGCTGCCAACAGATGACATTTTTTTATGTTATTATTATTATATTTTACCTTCACGGTGTATTTCGCACTTAGCAGGGAAGGAAGAGGGAAGCAGGAAGCCCAGTGTTAATACATTCTGTCATCCTTTACGTAGTGTAAAACAAAGTGGCATTCAGCTGTTTATCTCTATGTGTGCTGAGATAAAACTTAGATAAAACTACACTATGGATTTTGATATGGTTTCTTTAAGTAGATAGAGTGATGAGGAAGATTTACGAGAAGGAGATACGGTACATATTATTATAATTGAAAACTCAGAAATGGATGAACCAATCAAAATGCAGTTTTCAGTTTAAAGAAAGTCATTTCAATTTAAAGTATTTTCTTCAATCAGATTGCTTTAAATACTTATTTCATCGAATTTGTTAATATGATAATATTATAAGAACACAAACGTAATTCAGATTGATAAATAAATAAATAGGCAGTTCAAGCGGACGAAACCGCGAGAGGGTCGCTAGTGTGTATTATATATCCAAAACCAATTCGACTATCTCCATATTATTAGCATAATATGTTAGTTTTTGGTATTATTGAAAACCTTTTTAGTTTACGACGGTTGGAACAAATCGGCCTTATCTCTATAAAACTGATACTCGTACTTCCTAACCCGTAACCCGTTTTTGCGTGAACATTGTGACACTTTGTTTCGTAAAATATGAGGTCTGTGTGTGTGTGCGTGTGTGTTTGTGTTTCTGATAACATTTACATATTGAGGCTGTTTTGTTATAATCTGACAGCAACGGAACGGAACGGTCGTGTGTTCGACACCCGCTCGCGAAATTATTCACTTACTAATTTATAATATATAATTTAGAGACAAGACAATTTTTCATTTTAGCAAATTTTGTTGAATAAAATATTTTATATTGACGTAACTGTTTTATTTTTGAACTAGTTATCATAAAACAAACAAAAAATTTAACGAATTTGCGAAATATAATTATGAATACTGATAAGCCGCTTAAGTTAAACCATTTATGATGTTAGTGTACACCAACGCCCAGAGAAACAGAGTATATCTTCGATGTAGAGCGATCAATTAAAATTTTGTCATAGGTGTAGATTATTATCATTTCCTTTCTCTGGTAGATAAAGCGCGGCGTTGATTTCCGCTCAACAATATGTCTCATCAATGTAATGTCTTGAAAATTCGACAGAAAGTTAGTATCGGAGATTCTTACACGCGCTTCCTTTTCTGCTTCAACATCTTCATTCGTTTTTGTAAATGGTGTTTTTGTTTCAATTAGGTTCCCTCTACCTACGCTGTTATAGGCCGCATACAATATGAGGCTAAAAAAATTAAGACTAACGTCGAAATAAAATCTAATTTCAACCAATATCAACCCTTGCTATAGTCTAGTTAAAATAAAATAACAATATAAAATAAAAAACAAAAAAAAACAATTCCACTAAGGAGCCTATTAAAATGAAATATAATAACGTTTCCAAACAAAGGGATTTTCGAAGGCTTTCATGGCTGTGGCGCTGTGACGTCGTTGACTGAATCTCCTCCCTTATTTATTTTTATTTGGCGTACTATAAGAAAATGCTATAAACGGTTTATTTGAATAACAATACAATTATATCTAAGAATATTGGGGCCGTTGTGACGCAGCGGCACAGCTTTTCTGTAAATCATGGTTCTGGGTTTGATCTCCACTAGGGGAGGCAAATAATTTTCATTTCTTTAATCTGATTTACGCTATATCCCGCATACAGCAAGGTAGACAAAAGGAACCTCATTTTAAGACTCTCCGATTCCCACATTCTGGATGCATCGCGTGTTGAGTGGTGGAACTCAATCCGCGCTTTGCCTAATAATATAAAGCGCGGCGTCGCATTACTTGTTCTGTCTTTCTCTTTCTGTTTTTTCAGGCTAATCTGGAACAGCTGGACTGATTTTTGTAAGACTTTTACTGAAAAATAATCCGTACCTAGATAAATATGAAACAACGTATAGTTATTTTAATATATATTTATAAAGTTGAAGCGAGCGAAGCCGCGTGGGGTGGATAGTAGGTTATTTAATTAAATAATTTTACAATAACTTTGATCACACATAATAAACCGTAATGCGCATGACTTGGTTTATTTAATTATAACAATCAATTTAATTATAATTACAACTATCGAGTGTGACTGGTCTGCTCGTTCAGTGTTCAGTGACTCTATTTATTTCACTTTATATTCCGACTTCACGCTCTATCACGCCTGCTGATGTATCACGGTAGGCCGAGGGAATGTCTAGAAAATTTGATGGAAATCTGACTGCTATGCGTGAAGCTGAAAAAAAGCTGTGTAACAGTGATAAGACTCTGTTAACAAATCATAACTTCTTTTTGAACACCGGCACTAGATTATAATTACGATAAGGTGTAGCTTCGATTCCCGTTCGATGAAACGAATATTTTCTTTTCTTTTCTGTGATGTCGAGTCATTGCGAGGTCAAACGCGGCATTGAGTTTTGTCACTTCTTTTGTCAGACTCAAGTCTGTCACTTGTTTGGTTACACACACAAGGTTCAATCTGTTAATCGTGCTACATGTGGGGATACAGCGTGAAGCTGATTGATTGATTTTTAATTATTTTTCATATTATAATTTAGTTGATATTATAAATATATTTCCTTTTTTTGGAAAATGAAATAAAATTGTTTTACTTTATTTTACAAACGTACGACGTAGTAACTTGTTACTATATTCTCTATCTACACATCACACAACACAATCACATAAAATAAAAACAACACGACGGTAACTTTTAATTGACAATCCGTGTAATATACCAGTATAATATACCTGTATACTTTGGAGCGGCACAAAACAAAAAAAGTTTAATGTCACAACATTAAAAACAACGTCTCATTTAAAAAGGCTGGGGACTAAAGCCCGATCTCGATCCTTCTCCAGAGGGAAGATATTATAAGATTTATCAAAGTCAGGCATAACCCTCAGAAAACTTCACGTCACTGTACCCCCCGCCCCTCTCACCTCCCTCTCCTCCCTCACCTCTGGAGGTAAGATAATGGAATTGCAATTATATTATTAATGTGAAGTGTTTCTGATCAATTATCAACATATTTTGATTTCGTAACAAGATAATTTCGTAACAACACACAATGCCTCCAAAATTTGGCAAAAAGTAGGGAATGACTCCGTCTTAACACCGATGTTCCCTCTGCCTACCCTGCTATGTGCGGGATACAGCGTGAAGCTTTTTAAAAATATTTGTTCAGTATCAAATTGTATCCTGTAAACAGGGCTTGTCGGGAAACGTAGTACTACGACACTCTTTTTCCTACTCACACTCACACTCAATTCTGAGACGTGGCGTCTTGAATAATTCATAGTTTCGAGTCTTACGAATCGAAACTCAACCGTTCCGAATATTAGCAGAAGAGAATGTTAAAAATATATTGTTAGTTCTGGTACTTATGCTGGCAATGGCGTAATAACTCACGTCACTTTTAAAATCAAAAGGTTATATAAGAAGTGTACAATCTTAGGTGAGCTCAAAATAAGCAAAGTCTGGGAAATCCTGAAGTATGTAAAAAGTTTTAAGGCCCTGCCATAAATGCTTGGTTGAAATTCGGGCCGCGCTATTCAATATTCACTTGCAAATGGATTCCGTAAGCTCATCGTATAAAAGGGGTTAATTAAAAAAATCGACTTTGGGAAAATTTGGCGGCAGAATGGTAATGTGACCTAAAGAATAGGGGACGGTTGGCAGAATGTTGGCAGAATATTAATGAAGATGTAGTTTGATGGTGATGTGGCGGTACCGCGACACAGCACCTATGTGCCTTACTAAGTACGGTAGATGTACAGAGTAGGCAAAGGGAACCTAGAACCTACGAGTTTATCTTTACATTCGAGCCCGCAATATAGATAAATATTTTCCTACTGTGTATAGATGTTTCCTCAAACAAAGTACTACGTTATATCGTTTAGTCTCAGTTAGTACATACGCAGAACGAAGAGCGATAAGGACTAATATACAATATAAAGTAATACCTACAAACCTAATATCGACAATCAGATCAAAGATTGTACTCTGTTTTGCCTCACAGCCATAGCAAGTAATTATGTGAAGCTTCTGATCATTGGACTAGATTAGAATATTTGTTTTCCCTGGAACTGTTTTATTAGTTCTATTACGTGCATTAGAGTTTTTGAGTATAAGAAAATATGTCTCTCTTCTTCTCTAGTCTGGGAGCGTCAACGTAGCCTTTCAATTAGTGCCCAAATTACAAATCAATGATTTCTGAAACATATTTTTGCAAAAGAAAAGTTTAATTTTAAACGAGCGAGCTCTTTTAGGGAACCATACGTTAGATCAGCTATCAGAATTATACAGATTACTCGAAACGACTGTCGTTGACGTTTGATTGACAGTCGCGATCGACTACTTAATGACACTTCGAAATACGGAGGAGTTTATGTTATGAGAGCCCACGTATGAGACCATGACTGCGGCGAGCATATGCCTACCAAGTTTGATAATATTTGTAGTAGAATGTTGGACATAAAAGATAGATATGTTAAACTTAATGAGGAGAAAATTTGGGCAGAAAATATTTCAACAAGCGACAATTATTTTAAATTTCAAATCTCTACCTGATATATTTATTAAGTAAATAAACTTAATATATTAACAAGTCAACAAGAGAAAGTGTAAAAGTGCAACACAACCCACTATCTGTCCTCATCACCCACTTGACTTACAAATTCGCCAAGTTTGCCATAAAAAGTTCTTAAAAAGGCAAGGGTTGCCTCAGGGGTGGGTCTTTGAAGGGCTCTCCACAATTATTTCTATGAGGGCTTAGCGCCACGGGACCAGAAGGGTTGCGTAATTAAAATGAAACGACTAGTAATTCAAGCTTTTACTGTTGAGTGGAAAATACGTGAGAGTGTACTTTATTTTAGCTGGTTTTGTGCTTTTATTTTTGAAAGTCTTGCTTCAAATTATACGTTATAACAAAAAGGTAATTGTTTTAATTTTTCTCAAATTTTTAGGGTTCTGGGCCAAAAAAAAACGGAACCTTTATAGGATCACTGTGTTGTCCGTCCACCAAGACCATTTATCTCAAACTCCACGGAGATATTATGTTGAAATCAATGTCAAATATTGAGTTATATATCTCCTCGTTCATTTCATAAAAATATGTGCATATACTCGCCAATCTCAGCTTATAAGAGTCGTACTTCCTGTAGACGTAGCTCCTGAAATTGGTATGGAAGCCTCGATGAGCGAGTCCAACTCGAACTCAACCGATTTCTTTTTTGTTGATGTAAAAGTGACAAAGTTGTCGTCGATGACAGCTCTGGATTTGTGTGACTTGGCTTAAAAGGCAATTTAGTTTAATCTGATTCACTGTAGAGAAAGCTTTCTCCTTGAGTACTGTTAGATAACTCTTGATAGATGGAGTTATTAATGTTGGAGGGATTAATGTCTAAACAAATATCTGGTGTATTTTGCTATGAAATAGCTTTGGTTGTTAGGTTAGCTGTTTTTTTTTTCTAGTTTCACGATTAATGCAGTAAATAGCTGGGTTGGCAGAAGGAACTCGAGACGCTCCTTTCCCCAATTTTTGAGATAACCCGCAAAACAGATTCTAATCCTGGGTCGAGTAAATTTTAGTAAACTAAAGAACAATGCAAATGTGGAGATCAAAATATATGTCGTGATCCATAATCGTACTAAAATATTAACATAATTCGACATCATTATATAACTTATGAAAATTTTTCTTCGTGAGGCCAGTCGTGGCGCAGGTGCGCAAGTGTGTTTTTTTTTTTTTTTTTTTAACAGTGATAGGTAAGCGTTTGACCACTGTCTAACCTAATCGTAGGTAAAGACGGGGTCTAAGATGTAGCACGCTTACCTAGAAGAACCCCATGTAATTGCGACTGGTTGTGGGTTCGATGCCCACTCCAGGGTATAAAAAGTTTTATACATTTATATATTCATCTCCTCACCCTGGTACCAAGACAAACCTGGTACCAAGTGGGCCCGGCGGTGAGGTCCGCTACTCAACAAGCAAAGCCTAAAAAATCAGAGGAGAATTCGGAAGAAAGTCTAAGAAGGTTAAGAAGTCTAAGAAGACAAGAAATACTAGGGTTCCTCTGCCTACACTGCTGTGGCCAGGATACAGTGTGAAGCTGTTCTTACACCACTACGGATTAATAATATCATTAAAAGACGTTTCAACTACAAAAAAATAAGTAAATTTATTAGCAATCTAGATCATTGTCCAATTTGATTACGTACCAAACATTTTTTTATAAAAAACCTAGACTCAAGGACTGACAGATGTTACCCACTAAATCTTCACAGTTATCCACCTCTACACCCCACTGGTCACAGATCAGTTATTACTTAGGATTTTTTACGTAAAATACGTCAAATCTACCAACATATAATATTTTACATATTTAATGTATATATATATAATATGTATATATATTAATAATATAATGTATATATATTATTATATAAGTAGACATAAGTTGCCCATTCAAACTTATGAATAGCTAAACGCGTTACAAGTGACGTGATCAGCACTTAATATGTAAATACGTACCTTTGCCACCAAAATTGGATTCTGCTGCCGCGTGCGATCAGATTACTCGACGCGACTCGGCGCGACTCGGCTTTCAATACCGCAGTTGTTTTCACTTTACTTTATGATATTAATGGTATGTTTATTGTATGTCAATTATGTATATATTATTAACTAGCCCTCGTCTCGTGCAGTGTGTACATACTACTGGGTATTTACTTATCAGGACTGTCACGTAGCAACCTGTCAAACCTCCGTAAGACTCCATTGCAAACATAAATATATAAATTCGGAGGTTTTTGTAAAATAAATAATTATCCTATACATAGCAGTATTTTGATGGGGGCCCCGGGTTGTAGCCTTTTGTTGGACTGTCAAGTTGAATAAATTATATTTTGATATTGACAGAACCTACGACTAGCAACAATCATTAGAAATCACATGTTTAGGTCAAAAATATTTCACTGTTACATGAAAATAACGAGTTTTTACAAAATTAAATTCTAAGAATACGTTCTTGTAAGATATTTGTAGCCAAAGTGAATGGAGCCTCGTTAAGAAAAAAATGGCTTTAATTCCAATAGAAAAGTGTGAGCGGAAAAGTAAAAATGTTAAGGTACAAATTTAAGAAATGGAGAAACTATTTCTCTAAGAGACGATGTACGATAGATCTTCTTTGTCTTTTTTGTATTTAATTTTTGAAATTTCCCTTTTTTTCATATGGACTTTAATGCTGTTAACCTGGACTGGCCTTGATCACCGGACAGGGACGGGCGAATGTAGCTCTCCCCTGATGAAAAACTACGACCGTTGATGGCCGCTCGTGAAGTGTTGGCGCGACGATTGTGGATCCGATTCCTACTCCAGATATGAAAAATTTTATATTTTCATTTCCTCGTCCTGGTAACGAGGCAAAGTGCGGCGTTGAGTTCCGCCACTCAACAAGCAATGCTTCCAAAATTCAACGGAAAGCAGAGAATGGAAGTTCCATGGGAACGGAATCTTTCAACATTAAGTTCCGAGGTTCCCTCTGCCAACCCTGCTATGGGCTGGATACAGCGTGAAATAAAATAAAACAACTGTTAAACGTATGAACTCGAAATGCCTGTCTAAGCATAATATTACAGTAGTTAACTGGGCTCTATTCAAACGTTTAAAAACTAAAGGCAGCTCATCATTCAGGCGCTAGTCGCGGATAACTCGGAGAGGATTATTTCAAATAAATTGCAGATCCCCATAATTTATATAAAGTCCTGGGAAAAGTGAATAAAATGGGTCAAACAAGAGCTATAGGAACGAAATGTTTTAAAAATGTTTTTTTTATTTTATTTCGATTTGTAACTATTTATTTCATTGTTATAAATCTAATACTAAATTCTATTTTCTATAATTATTATATGCGTAGAACAACGTATCATTTAATTTTCTCTTACAACTATATTTTATTTTTATATATCTTTTAATAAATCAACTTCACGCTGTATACTGCTTACAACAGTGTAGGCAGAGGGAACCTAGTGTTAAGACACTCCTTTACCCACTTTCCGCCGAATTCTGGAGGCGATTGCGTGCTGAGTGGCGGCTATCCAATTCCCCCAAGCGGAATCGAACCTACAACCATCGCGATTACAATCTAACGCTACTTCAACACGCCACGACGGCATCACACTCACAAATTATATACACATACTCCCCAAGTGCCCGAGGTAACTTTGACCACAGGCAAGTACAGGTTACGCCAGGGTACATCAGGGTACACCAGGATACAGGGAAATATCAAATTAATGAAAGTCATGAGATGTAATATATATGTAATCCGTAATATTCTTTAATAAATGGTCTATCCAACACATAAAATATGATTTAATTTTGATTTAACACATAAAAAACATTTTAAATTCTAACCAGTAGTTCCTGAGATTAGCCGGTGAAACAAACTCTGAGTTAACTAATGGTGGAGTGACGGAATACTTAACCGATAGGTTGTAATTAAGTACGCCGAACAACCTGCGTGACTTATTCAGTTAAGTGTGTCATACAACTGTGATATCGGACTAATGACGATGTAAGCGTCCAACAAAGCGATAAAAACGTTGTGCTTGTGGAAATATGTGTACAGAGAGTAAAGAATTTATGTTAGAGAAAAAACCGCGTAGGAATCACTTGTATTGCTAGTTCTCGCCCGCAACTGTGCGTGCGTGGATTTTAAGACGCAAAGTGCCAGATTCAACGTTTTTTCTGTTCCATGGGAATTTCGAGAAAATGTCCCTTTGTGCTCCCCTTCACTCCCCATTTCATCCACGTGTTCATTTTCATTCAATTTTAGTGGATCTTATTGCTGCGCTATCAGGGCGCGTAAATTGAAATATAAGGGTTACCTCGAGTGAACATCGAACCTACACCCGCCACGTTGACAGACATCGTCCAATGGCGCCGCGATTGTATTTACAAATACAAATCCACCTAGCCATTTCATTTTTATTCCAAACAAACCAAATCGATTGTTTCTGATTTAATTATCGCACTCGCTTACAATAATACAATACTTAGTGAGTGTACCAGTACATAGTGCTGTGTTGTTATCAGTTACTATATGAACAATAAAGTAACTGCTTCATAAATAAATATTTACCATAAATTTCTTCTGTTTGGATACAAATTTCAAATTGATACAAGTATTTGTGTTTCGTTAACAATTACTCAATTGTTTTTTCGTCACAACTTGAAAAACTTGAAATATCGTGTTATTTACGAGTACGAGTTCCTCCGTCGCGCCGGCGCTGCGGAAACAGCTCGAAGGATTAATTATGTGTCCTCGGTTTTTTTTAGGGTTGATTATGGGTCGTGTCACAATAGAAAATGAACAAGCCCCGTAGACATCTGAAGACATCTGACATCTGAAGTTCATAATAAAGAAGTGAAGGAGGTCCATCGCAATACAACCTCGGAATTAGCTGCAGGCTGCGGTGTTAGTGATAAAACTTATTTTGCGTTCTAATATTTTATAAAAGTCTATTTTATGCTAGTCGTCATCCGAAACTTTGACTTCCCTCTTGAAGATTAGTTTAGTATGTTACCGAACATAAATGTGTGTCTTTGATATTTTCCTTATTTGTCTCTTACCAAAGCGAGGAAATGGAAACATCTTAATATTAGCTTATAATCTTAGGAGGCCGTCAGCCGTGACGCCGCACAGTGCTATAAAACATATTATGTCGTATGGAAAATTTACCTTTTAAGGAGGATATGTCCAATTCAGAGAACCTTAACTTATTTATTAGTGATGAAACATCAACAACATTAGTTTAAATTTATATTGTCTTTCCTTCGCCATGGTTAAGTTAAGTTCCGTCACTCCAGCAATCGACGGACGGCGGAGTGTCTTTATTGCCATGTTACCACTGCTTATCAAGCAGTGATAACAGTGAAGTTATGCGTCACGCAGCGTGAACCTAAAATAAAGATAATATAATCTTGAGAGAAACTGAACACCTAATTATTTCGACATTGAAATATGAAACTATAAACAAAAGGCACCGTAACCAAGTACTATCAACCCTTCAACTCCTCAACCCCCCTCAACTCCTCAATCCCCAGCGATACCAACAATAGCTCTATACAAATATATTAATAAGTCCACATCAGCGAAACGTGAAATGTGCAAACACAATTACCGCTTTTGATCAATTAAGTAAAGCGAATCAAATATGACGTTTGTAACAGCGTACACTACGGGAATACTCAAACAAAGGTCTGTTTTAATTGCTGTACAAGAT
>JBAIZZ010000322.1:361980-419759 GCA_037355905.1 Heliconius aoede | reverse complement strand
CGTGTTGCCATTACTGGCGACGTGACTCTACCACACGTACTTTAGTCGCCTCTTACGACACCGACAGTACCAGGGTGATCCTAATCTAAGCCGGGACCACACTAAATTAAGCACTACACACTAAATTAAGCGATTAAAACAATAACTAAATAATGTAAACCTTTCCCACAACGAACAAGCAAAATATTAAATATTAAATTACATCGAGTGGGAATCGAATCCACAACCTTTCATATTTTCAGTCGTACGCTTATGCATCCGTGCCTCGGCTGCCTTCATTACTATGAGGTATTTTATTCATTAAAATAAAACTGTCGTATTGTATTGGCACAATCGTGCGGTTGTAAACGAAGCAAATTGTGGGTTCGATACCCACTCGAGGAAATGAAATTAAGAAAAAGAAGAGACGTCTATGTGATCCAAAGAAAAAATTCGGAAAGTGGGGAATGGAGTGTTTTAACACAAGCTACCCAGGTTCCTTCTAACCACCCCGCCATATGGGGAAGAGAACGTAGTAAATACCTTAATTTATTTTACAGAATTTAAATTGAACTATAAAATATCAAAATGCCCAACGTCCCTGACAACGACGATGGTACAAATATGGCCGGAAAGATTATAGGTGGAGGTCGCGCAGGTGAATTCATGCAAACAAGATTTACTAGAATACCTGATGCACATTTGAACAGAGAAACGGTGGCCGGTATTCGAGATATGAATTTGGGGAAAGTGAAAAATGGAAAACCTGTTGGTAGGTAACATTCGCACTTAAAAAAGCTGAAAAAAAACTTATTTACATCACAATTAAACTTTTACAGGCGCTCCAACAATACGTTTCGACACTGGACATAGGTCGGGAGCGAATCCTCATATCAATATCGACCCCAAAGGACGTCCCCGATCTACTAATCCTCACATCGAAGTTCCTTCAGGAGTAATCAAATCTGCTGAAGTAATTAATAAGACTATTAAATATGCAGGCATTACTTTAACAGTGGCCGCCGTAGCGATCGATGCTTGGCGTATTGGATCCGCTTTTAAAGACGATCTTTACATTAGGGACCACGCAAATGAAATAATTAAAGAGTTACAGGACGCCATTCGAGAATTGAGAATATCCCTTCGAAATGAAAATATAGAAAGGAACATAAGTGAAATCAGAACAACGATAGAACATCTTGAGAATATTTTAAGAGATGTGAAACGTACAAAAAAAGTTCCAGTTAAAACAATCAAGACTGCTTCATCAGTTGGTGGCGGTTGGGGCGGTGGAGCGTTAGGGGGAGCTGCCGGAGCATGGGGTGGGGCGAAAGCAGGAACTCTGGTCGGCACGGCGTTTGGACCCGTGGGCATGGTTGTCGGTGCTCCAATAGGTGCAATTGTAGGCGCTATAGGAGGTGGAATACTTGCTGGGATGGGTGGAAGTGCTGTTGGTGAAAAAATTGCTGACGAAGCTTTAAAACTTGCAGACTGATCAATTAATAACTTTATAATATAGTGAGCTGAGATTATAATAAAGGTTTTTGATTATATCGACGAGAGTCAGGTAAACGTGGTTGATCTGACTCTATCTGATCATTCAGATTTTAGTATTAATTACTGTATCATTAAAAACATGCAAGTTTTGTTTCTGGTTCCGGTACCGATCAATACCCCCACTGCACTGGAAGTCTTCTAAGTTTAAGAGAAAAAGCCGTCTTACAGTTATTTAAGAACATACGATCCAAATGATTAATTTAATGATTTTCATGTTATGTAATATGTAATTTAATAGCATGATTTTCATGCTATTATAGTATACAATACTATTGTACGAACGTTTCTTTCCTGTTATTGAGGAAAAGAAGTATTAAGAGTTTAACTTTATTTGTAGTTGGTAAAATAAAATTAAAAATAATAATAATAAATAAATAAAAATATATTTATTTCAATTCCACATATTATTTAACTACATAGAAAGTAATGAGACCAACCTAGTAAGTAACTAGTATGATACTAGTACTTGTAATAGGAGGCCCCGCTCTTCCATAGCACTTTTTAATTTTTATGGAAACAATAGCAAATAAAATGTATTATAGCTATACGATACAAAAATAAGCAGAGAAAAAAAAACCAATAAAAATAAATAACTAAATAAATAACAAGAAAAGTGTACATGTGTTTGTAGATGTGATTGTGAGTGGTGTGCTGGCGTTATGTGCGTGGTACACGTGGTAACTTACAGTAAATAAGAAATTGGCACAGATTTGGCCTGTAAAAACGCAACGGTGGGTGAACGGAGTGTTTTAACATAACACATAAGCTGCATTTGCTTACCCTACAATATACCAGCGCAAGACTAAAAAAACACTAGTACTAGAAATCGGAAGCCAGTTGCCTACAAGCAACCGTCCCCGGTGGACACAATCCACTGCTTTTATAGTTTTTTTCACCTATCCTCTTTCGCACGAGTTGGCTAACACTAGCATTTCTTTGTATCTGAAAGTACAAAATACAAAGAATAAATAGAAAATAATATTGTATTTTCTAGAGTATCCATTGCCGTCTTTTATAAATTTTAACAAACATGACTGCTCAGCTCTGTCAACAGTAAGCTAGGTTTTTCATTATATATATCGGCAACAATTTGCATGTATTATTAAGTAAGTCGCGGCGTGTGAGGGAATTCAAATACGAATATTATGTAAATGTTGGCCGTCTCTTGGTATCCGTCATAGCTCATAGCCATAGATAGACCTTTGGAAAAGTCCGATTTAGTTCTTAATTATAGAAGTGCTTGAAAGAACGCAGAGAAATTATGTTTTTTATATACAGGTGTAGATACTACTCTGATTAGGAAAAGGGGGCTTAACGGAGTGTTTGCACTAGGGACGGTAAAGTAATATATTGATGATTCTTTGATATGAATCTAAAACCGTTTAGATAGCTATACATTTTACAAACTTTTTAACTCTTCGTGAAGTTTCGCTCTGAAGTGGCGTACCTTATTACATGACTGGTCACCCGCCTTACTGAAATTCTACCTAAATGCCTTCCAGATGACCCTTCCAGATCAAAGTAACTTAGTAAGATGGGGAAAAGCTTCCGAAAAATCTTGCTATACTTGTGGTGAAGCAATAGGTACAGCCAGGCATTTATTGGTGGGGTGTAAGGTGCTTCTCGATAGGGGTCATTACTCACGTCGCCATGATAGAGTACTACAAATCATACGTGAAGCTGTTAGTCTCTCGGTAGCTAGAGCCCAAAAAGGATTGACTACAAACAGAAGAGAAATTCGCTTTGTAAAAGCAGGCTCCTCTGTACATTCTAAGAGTAGTAAACCCTTCTCAATCCTAGGTTCCGCACCTGATTGGATCATCTTGATGGACACGTATGAAAAGCACTATAAAATTCCAGAGGATGTTGGTGTTTCGTCATCTAGACCAGATATATTCCTTTTTACTCGAAAAAATAAACATATCATCCTTATAGAACTAACGGTACCGTGGGAAACAAACATACCTAAAGACCACACAATAAAAACGAATAAATATTACGACCTAATAAACGTACTAACCAAAAATGACTATTTGGTTAATTTATACGCGGTAGAAGTGGGAGCGAGAGGTATACCAGCAAAATCTCTCTACAACCTACTGAAAGACCTTGGCCTGTCGAGAACTGCAGTAAGTTCTACCTTAGAACGAGTATCTAAAGCAGCATTAGCAGGCTCCTATGAAATTTGGCTAGGTAGGGGGGGTAAACCTGAGTAGTAAAGGTGAGTGTTGATGATCATCACAAAGAGGCCTCTTTTAAACCTACACCCGGAATCACAAGTCCCGGGGCTACTCGGGGTTACTCCCTCTGCCACACGATGGACCCGGCACCCGCACGGTGAATCCATGGAATGCTAAGAAGTTCGTCTCAATCAATATTATGAAAATTGAGTTACATAATTTTTTTAGTTTTCCCCTGTGGGACCATAGCATAGAATTTGTATTCAAATAGTGCAGAAGACCATAATAAAAAATGAGAATAGAATTGTACCTGCAGCTTAACATTGTATTCTAGATTTCGAAACCGAAACGAACCGAAAACACCAAGATCTGAAACTTACATACATAAATAATATCAATAACTTCATTTATTTATTAAATGTGTAACTGTTTTGTTACGGAACGACCGTTCTGGTCCCTTGGGCTTGAAGATCAGTTTATTGCGGACGAAGCTCACTTATTCCAAACCCTATTTCAAATAGATAAAGTATGTTTTTCTTCAGCAAAAACGGGCTAGGAAGGGAAATTAGCATAATACTCGTTTATAGAGGGAGTACTCCGAATGTCCATATTAAATGTAACGGTCTGAAAGTAATAATTATGGTAATGTACTCGTAAGTTTATCGCTGTCACTGTAATTGAAGATGTTAGACGCCTTCATGACGCATAACCTTGGCGGCCAGTAACCACCATCTGTAGTTCCTGGTGTTGCGTGTGGTCGTGGGTGGCGGTGGTCACTTACCATTAGGTGACCCGAACGCTCGCTGAAAGTTGTAATAATTAAATCTACGGTCGAACATTTACTTTGTTTATAACTTCCAACCAACAGTACAACTATTAACGCCATTTCTATTTTTTTGGGATTTGATTGAAAGAATTCTCGTCTTGTTACATGTCACTTTTCGTGCACTCGTTTCTGATTCTATTAGTTGATAGTGCGAAAAAGTCCTGTGATACTCCGTTCCCCATTTTTATCCGAATTCTGGGGGCATTGAGTGTTTTAGTAGCGGAACTCATCGTAGCGCTCTACCAAAGCGAGGAAATGAGGATATTTAATAATTTAGTTCCCTGAGTGGGTATCGAGCCCACACCCGTCTCATTTACAGTCACACGTTTGTGCTAATGCACCACAACGGCTTCATTGGATAGCAAAATCAGATAAAATAAATAAAAACTTGTACACATTTATAAAAAGTATGTATTCATTCAAAGTTTTCTTGACAATTTATAATTATTATATTTCATAACTCTTAACAATAAATTCTTAATTAGTATCCTTTTCCGTAGAATGTGAAATATTTTTTCTTTACATACATACTTATAATGTTCGTATTAAAATATTCATATATCACTAACAGACAAAAAGATGCAACTAAAAAGAATCTCCAAATGAATCAAATAAACATTGTTATTAAATTAATCAATTAAAATGCATTATTGTAAAGAGAATCTTTTCAGTTACAATCTTCTAGTGTCAAAACACTATTCTCCGCTTACTATCTAATTTCAAGACATTGCCGGTTGAGTGGCGGTCTTAAAACCACTCTTTATATTCAGTGAACTATTAAGTAATAAAATATTTATTTATATATATATTTATAAATTATATAGAAAAACTAAATTTTGAGATCTATCTTTTGTTACACACAATATTATATGCAATTAATTATTTAACAAAACTTAACTTTTAAGAGAATAAATAAATAAAAACAAATACAATAAAAAAGATCACAAAAATAAAGCTCAAAAATATCAAGAGCATCTTAAATTTATTAAATATATATAATTGATCAAATTAAGCATAAAATTATTATAATTATGACTGACAAGTTATTATTAGATTTTTTATTTTTTATAAAAAATATTATATATGATATAGAGAAAATGAAGAAAAAAATTGTAAATAATCATTTACACAGCACAGCTATATTATGTTATATTTTTTAACTGAAAAATTACACATTTCAGATATATTATGTATTTTTTTATTAGAGATTTGAACCCATGACTATAATTTTCTAAAACACGAACTTTTTGTCGCAATAGAAATTACATTTTAACTTTAAAATAAAAAGAACTAATTTAAAATTATACTAAACTTGACCAGAAAAATATTTTAAGATCCTCGTGATTCTACACATTTATTTCTGAGTGGTAGTATCAAGATTTAAAGACATGCGAGTATATAATATAGTAATATAGTAGTACTGAAGAAAGGCTTTTGGAATTTTAACAAAAAAACAATTGAACGCTGTCTATTATACATATCTATATATAACAAGATCATAACATTGATAAAAAATTACACTCTTATGTATTATTGAAAAACTTATAATCTCAATGCGATATATATCTAACGACAGTACAACAATTTTATCCACGAATCGAAAAAACACAACCATTCTTAAAAACAATTCAAATGACAGAAAAAAAATTATTATTTTGCTGTATCTCGCATATAGCAGGGTAAACTGAATCACGGTTATACGGGAAACATTATAGTGTTAAGACACTATTCCACTCATCGTCCAATTATGATTATGACAATAAGTGTTAAGCGGAACTCAACATCAATTTATTTTTATCAACAGAGCGATTGAAAGAAAACAATTCATACTTTCGATTAAAAATCGAACTTACATCCATCACGTTGACATTAAAACGACTTAATCATGTAAACCAGTCATATCCAAGCTGTCATCAGAACGATCGTCCCCTCCGTAAACTACATGACCCATGTCTTCTTTTATAGCTTTTTGGAGTATTTTCTCTAATTTCGGTTGTATATCTCCTAGGAGGGCTCTTTGGGAAGGTTCGGAAGCCCAACAAGCTTCCATAACTTCCCAACATTCATCAGTAAAGTGAGGAAGACGTTCTGGACGAAGACCTACAATGGGACGGGTTTTTATTATTATGAATGAGAGTAAGGTACAATTTAATACAAATAAGGAACATTTTACGCAGTGATAGTCGTTTAGATCATTTAGAAATAGTGTGGGCCTTGAAGTGAGAATCATCGTTTATATTCTTAAGGGAGGGAATATCATATTTTATTTTAAATCAGCTTCACACGACTGATGATGTTGAGTGTTGAGTGGCGGAACTCAACACCGCGCTTTGTATTAGTAGGAAATGAAAATAATCGATTCCCCTCAGTGGGTACCGAACTCACAACCATCGCTTCGCCTCCCTGACCTTCAGTATCGATATTAGCATAATAGTTATAAATATTTCTTTATATCGAATATAAGCCTATCTATTGGTTTAAGATAATATATTAATTACTGTGTCAAAAAAAATTTAAATCTTATTTAAATATAGATAATAAGTAAGAAACTATCTATACCTTTCTTAACTTTACTCCACAGCTGTTCTTTGTTCTGGAATGTTTCAAATGCAGACGGTAGTCTTATGTTTCCAGCACACAAGTACCTGGATACAAATATATTTATTTATTAGTAGTAGTAGTCATAAAGTGAAATATAAGTACTACTAATGTTAGAATAGGTCTATATATAGTTAGGTCTATTTTACCTCTTAAGGAATAATTCCCACTATTTCTGTTACCCCCTAAAGGTTGTAAAAGAAATAAGAGGATGCTATTAATTTCCTTTTACAAACATTACCAGAACTTACTAAAACAAAATTTAAAATTAACTAACGAGTGGAAAACAAAGTATTTATTAAGAAATTACCAACAGAGAAAGACATCGCTATTTCACGTAGAAAGAAGATTTATTTACCAAAATAAGATCCCAAACGCATAAACATCAACGGCAGCCTGATATCGTCCTTGCAGCAGTTCCGGCGCCATGTGCACCGGTGTACCCACCAAGGAACCTGACATGAGAGCTGCTGCAGTACAGAATCCGAGGTCTGAGAGTGCGGCGCGATGGGACGTATCGAGTAGTACGTTTTTCAGTTTGACATCGCGGTGGACAAGGCCTAGGGAGTGGAGGTAGCGGATACCTGTTGGCAGTAAAATAAATATTACTGATAATTTTGTTATATTTAGAGATTATCTTTAAATGTTATATTTTGTTATAAATTAAAAATGTTAAATGATTTTTTGTTATAAAAAATCATGCTTATAAACTAAAAAAGTTTATAAGCATGATTTATTTATTATAAACATTTTTTTATACTTTTACTATAGGGAAAATAAATTACAGCTGTCCATTTTACCATTAGTGACAATTGCGGCAGTGTATCATTTAACAACAAAAAGTTATGATTATTTTGTATATTTTTTGCCTCACAGGAAAGTCGTAAGTTGTTGAAGAGAAACATATTGTAGCTAAATACAAATACGATATATTTTAGGTAGACGAAACCATACAAACTAGCCAGTAAAAGTCAGAGAGGCTAAAATATGTATATAAATGAGAGAGAGAGAGACAGAGCATATGTTGATAATAACTGCAAGCATCCTAAATCAAATAAAAAATAAGATAGATAAGAAATGAGGTAACATTACCCTCTACGATGTCGCATGCGATACGCATGCGCTGCGCACGCGTGAGGCCGAGGCGGACGGCAGCGTGCAGGTCGCGCGCACGCCGCTGCGACACCAGCAGCACGCCGGGCGCGCCACCCGCGCCCCCTGAGCGCTGCACCAGCGATCCCAGCAGGCGCACCACGCGCGGATGCGGGGGGATGCTCCTGTCAGCAGAGACACTCAATTTTCCACCTGCCTACCCTTTAGCCTCAATATCTCGGACGAACACCAGAAGTGGAAAGTAGGTATCACTAATATTATCCACTGACAAATGAAAAATAAGCAGTAGCAGAACACCTATAGTACTTCAAACCACATAAGTGCCAAGATTGTCCGTACAAGTGTGACTCTTTATACTAGATCATTTCATGACATTTGGTATGAAATTGAATGACAAGAAATTGACATTTAGTATGAAAGGTACAAAAAGTCAAATATTTTTAATATAATCAAGGTATGAAACAGTGTTATCTATGCACTTGCTATCTCATACGTAGTTCATTGATCTCTTCACTAAAAAACCCACTCGAACGGGAATCAATCTTTGAAGGCGGTTAGCACCATCGGAGTTGATTTATTTCCCTTACAAATAAATTTCTAAATTTCAAAAAAAGAAAATATAATTTATTGGATCAAGTTTCGGGGAGAACAGTGGATTAGACATTCCAATTGAAGCTTTTCATATTGAGTAGCCGACTGTTTGCGTCGTGTGGTCTGGCGATGTGAAGCAGAAATGGCAGCCGCGGTGGTTTAGCAGCTAGCTTTTCTATTATGGTTTGCAATTGCTCACTATAGATTTCCTAATCCTTTGGTCACCGGCGCTGCGCTTTGGCTCGACACCAGAGCGAAGAAATAGAGACATCAATTTTGTTTCTAATTAAAGTAAATATTCCATTTCCTCGAGTGGGGATCGAACCCACAACCAGTCACATCTTGTGTCCCTGCGCCACGACTGGCCATTACATGCTTGTCTTTGTTCGTACATTCTCTCCACGCACCTAGTGTAGAAGAACTCCATGGCGAGCTCGTGGTAGTGTCGCTCGTCGGCCGGCAGCACGGACTTGACGGCTACGGGGCAGTGCGCACCCCATGCGCCGCGCACAGCGTACACCACGCCGTACTGCCCGCGCCCTGTGTTGGGTAGAGGGTGAATCGAAAAATATTTTTTTGCCATGCCTACCCATGCATATAACATAATAGGCAGAAGAAACAGTCTTAGATCACTCCATTCTCTACTTTCCACCCAATTTTCAACATATTGCGTGCTAAGAACTCAACTTGAGTTGGTGGAACTCTACGCCGCGCTTTGTTTTGTTACCAAATAACTGCACTACGACTGCCCCGATATCAAAAGATTAACATATTTATTTTAATGTATTGAAACTACTGAAAATTACAGAAATCGCATATGCAACAACACTTTTCTTACAATATTTTAATCATTAAACACACATTTCCTTTCAATACTTAAAATAATTTCAATGAGGTATAATATACATACTCGTATATGCATACATAAATTACAAATCTGAATAGTTTATTTGGTTAAACGTACTTCTACCACTACTGAGTTTAGTTTTCTAGTAATAAGAAATATTAGAAAAATATTTGTTTTATAGTCCATATATCGGGACAAGCGATATTACTGCAAGTTAGTACCTCTGCCTACCCTGCTATGTCCGGTGTACAACGTGAAGATGATTTGATTTTTTTTTTTTATGGGAGAGGACAAGGCAAACGAGCGTTCGGGTCACCTGATGGTAAGTGATCACCGCCGCCCACGACCCCATGCAACACCAGAGGAGCCACAGGTGCGTTGCCAGCCTTTAAGGTGGAGATGAAGGGCACCGGGGCCCGGCATTACCTAATGCGAAACGCAGTGGCAAGAGCCACTACTTCACGCCGGTTTAAAATGCCGGGGGTGGTAATAAATCCGGTCGAGTCTGGCCATGCGTGTTGCCATTACTGGCGACGTGACTCTACCACACGTACTTTAGTCGCCTCTTACGACACCGACAGTACCAAGGTGATCCTATTCTAAGCCGGGACCACACGGCTGAAAAAGTTAGTCTCGATGAAACCCACTGTACCTGTAGTCGAAGATACCTTGGCCACTTACAATGTCTCATGTGTAATAGACCAGTTAATTTGACCATTACTTTCATTTAACCTCAGGGACTAAGTCTGTCAAGAAAATTGTATAAATATATATTACCTATTTCTCTCCCCAGTTCTGGTGTTCCATACTTTAGAAGATCACACATTGATGTACTTTCTAAGCACAAGCGTGCGAAAGCTGGAGCGTATCTAAAAGAAAAAAATATAAATGGAAGCAATTTTAGTGACACGTTTCTACTATTATGGAGAAATATGATACGTTTAAATATAAAAAAATATCATTTATGTCTTACACAATATCAATAAATTATTCTAATTTCGATGGAAACAATCTATTGTAGGGACTATGTAAAATTATAAATTTGGACTAAAACAAAACTTTTTTATTATAGTTTTACTTGCGTCCCGCAGAGCAGGGTAGGTATAGAAAACATAGTGCTAAGACACTCTGTTTCCTTTTCAGCCCAATTTTTCGACACACAGTGCCATTCAATTTTTCTTAATATCAGAGCAAAGAAATGAATTAAATCATTTCCCTGAGTGGAATTTGAAGGCACACCCATTGCGTTTAAATTCAGACGTTGGCTACATTTCTCAAAAAACATCATAATTTATTAAATCAAAAAAAAGTCAAAGAAACAATAATACAAGATAAATATTCACTTCTTTCTAATAGCCAGTTTAATATCCTCAGTGTGATGAAGACGACTTGCTAAAGCTGCTTCTAGTGATGCTAGTGCTGATTGGTAGCGCTCGTGAGCGACGCTTAACCTTTCTAATATCTGGAAATTTGATATATTTTTTCAGCTTCATGCTGCATCCCGCACATAGCGGAATAGGCCGAGAGATCTTGGGAACCTAGAGTTACGATACTTTTCCCATTAAGACACTTCTGTTTTCTACTTTCTGCCGAATTCAGGGGACCATTGTGTGTTCAGCGGCGGAACTCTACGCCGCGATTAGCCTTGTTAACAGGAACGTTGAAGAAATGGAAATGTTAAATATTTTACTTTCTCGAGTGGGAATCAAACCCATGCCGATTACAGTCGCATGCTTGTGCCCTTGCTACTATACATTATATTATGTACTATAAATTATATTGTCAATATATTAATTACAAAATACCCGATATAACTAATATATAGATAATATAATGTTCTTCTGTTTATTGGTCTACAAAAACAATTACAAGAAAAAATAACAATTTGCTTTTGGTCTTAAGGATGTCTGTCGAAGAGGACGGCGACTGGCTGTAAACGCGGAGGTTCTAAGTTCAATTCCCATTTAGGCTTTTTTCTTGTCTATAATTTGGTAGTCAAACTGTGGTAAAGAAACCACCAAGCAGTGTCTCAAATTCGGGTTCAAAGCGGAAAAATGAATATCTGGACACAATATTCCTTCTGTCTAATCTGTTTTGTGCGGGATACAGTGTAAATCTAAAGTATATTGTATGTTAATAGACAATACGTCTGTCACGTAATTTAATGTTTTTGGACATCTTTATTTAATTTAATTAATTTAATAAAAAATGTAATTTAACAGTAATTTTAATAACCACAATTATAATTACCATAAATATTGTAAAAAAATAGTTAAAAAAATAAGGAAGAAGAAAAGGAGCATTGCAACCTTAAGCAAATACCTGCAAGGAGATGAGGCGCGCGAGGCGCGGCGGCGCCAGCGAGCGCGCGCAATGCAGCGCCGCGCGCCGACGCCACGCCGCGCTCAGCGCGCAGCACTCGCGCGCGGGCCCACCCGAGAGCCGGAACCTGTACCACGACGGAACTATTTGAGCACATGTGCCAAATCGAGATTATCTATTCATGTCTGTCCGCGGGTGGCGAAAGTCGCTCTGCACATTGAAGGTAGATAACCTTCACAATCAAACTAAAATTCTACTCCCGTCGTATTTAAGAATACCAAGGTGCTTACCTCCAAATTAATGAGTCGAGATAATTTTTATAAAGAAGGACCTTCTTTTTAAACGTTTGATCACGGGATCTTCTTTATTAAATAGTGTAAAACAAATCGCTTTCTGCTATCTGTTTCTAATATTCTGTTTAAAACTACTTAACGAAATTTGATGCGATTTTCTTTAATAGATAGAGTGATTCAAAAAGAAATTTATATGTACAATAACATCCATCATATTGTAGAGAAATATTCTTATTGATGTTTCTAATGTGATGTCGTAAAAAAATACCTTTTTCAAGAATACTGGTTCAGGCTTTTTTAAATATGTAGGTAGTTATCGGGTGTTTGATATAAATTTATTCTATTGTCTAATTTATAAATAATAATATAGTTTTAAACATAATAACAGCATTCTTCCTTCTTTTATTCTTCTTCTATGATAACCACGTTTCGCTTTCGTTTAACAACATCGGTACCAACACCCCACTGTGTACGGCCAAACGTGCAGTTGTGCTGACGCTTCGCCGCCTCATCAATGCAGCTGAGACAGCATACGCCTTTCCGCGTCTGTCTCGTATGATATGACTTTAGAATTAAATAATTCTTACGAATTAAGTTAAATTCAGAAAACATACCTTAAATAAAATTACTTTGAACAAGACGTAAGACGTGTCGAAATTTACCAAAATTGTATCGTATATAAACTAAAAAAAATGTTTTACTTATAAAACAATCGTCGTAATGAATCCATTAACTCGGAAAGCAGAGAGAAGGAGGCGCACGGCGTGAGGTCCACCTGGCGCGCCACGGAGAGCAGCTGCCGCATCGCCTCGCTGGCGGGACGCCCGCCCAGCTCCTGGCGACAGGAAGACTCCAGGGACTCTAGACACCTGCACAATTTGTGTTCAAATTATATTAATATTAGGCAAACATCATTATTATCTGTAACTTAGCATTGGAATCCCTCTGCCTATCCTGATATGTACGTGATATAGCCTAAATCTTAAAAAAAGTCTATATTGTTTAAATTAAACACAATTTAATTTAGCTACTATTATTTCCAAATGTGAATGATATAAAATATTTAACATAAAACAGCTTTTTACAGATATAATATAAACTTATTTTAATAGGACTTTCTTTAATGAAGTCAACATTTAATAAAATAATCTTTAAATAAAAAAATTATGAAACATAGTACTATCCTATTAAACAATTTTTTAGTTTTGTGGGTTCGATCCCCACTCGACTAAGTGAAATATTTGTCTAAGTTTGTTTCCATTTTCTTCGCTCTGACGTCGATGCAAAGCGCGACGTTAAGTTCTGCCACTATCACTTCACGCAATGTTTCCAGAATTCACCTTAACACCTACTTTCCTGAGTGCGGGATACAGCGTGAAGCTGATTAGAAATAAGAAACATTTTATTTACCTCTGCAAAGTTCCGAAGTAGCTGTCCTTCAAGCAATCAACGAACTTCACAAGTTTCAAACTAATTTTTCGACTTAACTTCGATAAAACTGAAAATACACAAAAAAATATTCTACTTCACATTGAAGAGTTCTTAAATGGAAAGTTGATTTGATTGAATGCCTTAATATCAGGAACTACTGTTTCAAATTGAATAATATATTTTTGTGAAGGACAGTCCTTTATCACGGAAAGTTGTAATTAAACGGAGCTCTCACCGGCGCGCTGCACGTCGAGCGAGGCGTGGCGCGCGGACACGGCACGCGCTGAGCACGCGGACGACGCGCGCGCTGTTGTGGAGTACAACTCCGCCTCGTTTTCTATGGGGATGGTGCTAGACGATGATAACGGTAAACTCGGCGACTTTGTCTGGGGAATTTAAAATTTTCATAATTTTTAAAATTTCACATTTTGATATTATTAAATAGATATCATTGTCACCTTTCCCTTATAATCTTTCACCTATAATTGACGAGTTTTCATGATCGATTAAAAGCCAGGCCTGCTTGATAAAGCCTCATCAGATCTCAGCTTCGATACATAAAATATTAAATAGCTACACTGTGACATTTACAGAACAACTCAGCTACTGCCGAAGTCCATACAGATCCCGCGAAGAAATGGAAATATAAATTTAAATAAATATTTTACCTCCTCTAGTGGGGATCGATCCTACAACCAGTCGGCTGTATAGTCACACTTTGCGCCCCTGCGCTACGACTAGGCTCTCAATTTTTTATGTTTTTTACAAACTTATTTTTCCTTCCTAGGTGTGGAACGACACTTTTAATATATTAAAAATGGCTTGTAATTATTAATTCACTTACGTTAAACCTTTCAAATCCATCGCTATTAGAAAAGCTATCGTCATTAGAATTAATAATTTCGTAGTCATCAAAATTATAACTCTCATACGATTCAGCTTGTTCCACATTCTCGTCGGAGTCGTTCGAATCTGTGTTCGTTTGTACATTTAACGAGATTGTGGGACTGCTTCTTGATGAATAAAATATTGAATTTGATATTTCGAAACCTTTGTCTTGATGACAAGGGAGATCTGGAAACATAAATAAAAATTTTATCAAATCATTGTCATCATATTGTTTATTAATTGTGCTACAAACACTTTTGTAGTAACAACTACCATAGTATTTCCACAGAGGGTGAAGCAACAAGTAGAACTTTTTTTTTTTCAAGCAAACCAGAGTACGAAAAGGGAACCTATTAAGACACTCCCTTTCCCACTTCCCACCAACCTCAGAAGGCAATCGGTGTTGAGTGTGGACCTCAACGCCGCGCTTTACCTCAGCGCCAGACAAAGAAAAGAAAATGTTCATTTAAATGAATATTTTATAGCCACGAGTGGCCTCTTAGTTTGTATTTATAATTTTTTTCTTACCATCAACACTCCAATCCATAATATTAATTTCATAACTTATTTCTTGCAGTACTTCTTGCATTATCTGTACTAATTCCCTTTTCTTGTCGCCTTCTGAGAATTTTTCATTTATTGTCTGCAAATATTCAATAAAAAAACATCCATATATGTCATACAAATATATTTTTGAAAGCCTAACTTTAGTTTATTTTCTGTGATTGAGTAAATTATATTTTCAGTACTTGTACAAAAGGCAAAGACAACACAAGATGGTGTTTATAACTCATAAATAAAAAAATTGAGACATTGTTCTGAATTTTCCACCGGATTTCAAGAAATTTACAGTATGGTCACCGAGTCATGGCTGCCATGACATTAGCCTTTTTGAACATTTGTTTACGATCTGAAGAAGAAAATAATCAAAAGAAAAATCTTAAAATAACCTGCCTTCTAACTTGAGTATATATAATGACACGTTCAGATGCGTAACATTCAATGGAGACGATGACACATGAAAAAGAAAATAAGCATAAAAAAAATCAGATGAAAAACTCACTACATACAACTGTTGTTCCTGTCTCGCGACATATTGTATTTTCTTCGGTACAATTTGCAACTCGCGCGCCATATCGAATGACGCCAGAATAAATTGCTGTAATAACTTAACGTGGATCTGAAATAAATTCATTTTTAATTTTTTCCTTCAAGCTTTATCTGCGCCCTCATATAGTAGGGTAGGCAGATGGAACCTGGAAACTTATAGTTAAGGAATTTTCCACCAATTTCTAGAGATATTGTGTAGAGAGAGCGAACTCAACGTCAGGCTTCTCCGTATTACCAGACTTAATTAATTTTGTTTAAATGTATGCTTTTTAAAGACAAATAATGGATGTGTTCATTAATTATAAACATATGTCGCAGAGAATAAACGGAACGTCAAGTCATTTGACTTGGGTGTATTCAGAGATAGCAGCATTTATTGGAAGCTCTTAAGAAAGTGGGGGGAGTGATGTACGCTTGAATTACTCACTTCTCGTTTCATTGTCACACAAAAAATTAAAAAATATTGATATCTTTTCTATCCGCGGAATAACAAATATAAAATAAGTAAAAAAAAATATTTGATTGACTACAATTTTTAAAAACGCAACAAAAAGTAAGCTCCTAGTTTTAAATTAAAACCTTTTAAATAATACAGATACAGATACAAAAAAAATTATACAGCTAAAAAAATTAAATAAAACTTACCTCGCTCAACCTAGTACTTTGATCCAACAAATAACTTTGTGAGCATTCCGTAGCAAATTTCAACAGAACATTTATTAGAGAACTTCTATTCTTTATAGTTCTGTTATCGTTATCTGTATCTCTTTTCTTTTTATGTTCTGCATCATTTTGTGTATTTTGTAATATTTGTATATCATCTATGATCGACCATTGGCTTTTTACGTGATGTTTTTGTGGTGGACTCGCTGAAAAAACAAAACAAGTTTATATATCATTGCATCGTCGGTTACTTCAAAAGTGATATAATTCAAACCAAAAAAACTAAATGAAGAACTGAAACGAGCCTATTATCAACATTCATTAATAATATAGAGGCCAGTCGTGGCGCAGGAGCTTAAAGTGTAATTGTAAAACCGACTGGTTTGGGTTCAATCCCCACTCGAAGAGATGAAATATTTATCTAAATTTATATTTCCATTTCTTCGCTCTGGTGTCGAAGCAAAGCGCGGCGTTGAGTTCTGCCACTCAACACGTAATGCCTCTAGAATTGGGCAGAAATTGGGGTGAGTACAGGCGTGAAGCAATTTTTTTATTTATTTATAATTACCCTTTATGATATCCTGCTTAATGCACTATTAAAAATATCACTCTGTCGGCTTTAATTTGAATTCACATATGTGAATGTAATAGCACATGTCTGGATATAAAATCACATCTTCGGAAATAATATATGTGGAATCACATGTGAGGACATGTATGGGTTTGAAATCCTATGTACAAATTTTAGATCACATGTGTGGATGTGAGATCACATGTGTGTTTCTGAGATCTCGTACGAGGATGTGAAATCGTAATTGTGGATTAGCGATCACCTGTATAGATGTTAAATCACATGTGTGGGTGTGAGATTACGTGTGTGGTTATAAGATCACACTTGTGGATGTGAGGATGTGGGATATTATGTGTGGATGTTAAGCAACATGCGTTTGTTTGAAATTATATGTGTGAATGTCAGATTACGTGTGTGATTGTAAGATCACATGTGTTAAAGTGAAATATCACATGTAGACGTAAGATCACATCGATGCCCTAGAGCACACTTAGACTGAGATAATTAATTTTTCTTTTTTCTGTAATAGAGCGACTAAAGAGACACGTCTAGTAGTAAGTCCAACAGTATGCCGGTAGAAAGCGCAAGTGTTATCAATAAAGAAAAAAAATGCAAAATATAACGTACTTATCAATTCCCATTGATCTAACAATTCATTCATGAATGCAATTTGTTCCTCCTGCAATCTTCTATTTGATATATCATGTGTTGAACTCTCTGCTTCTCTGTAAAATATTAATATATATAAATGGAGGTTTTAATGACTAATTAAATTCTTTTCTTATTTAGACATAAAAAACTTTAAGAAAAGAGAAAACTAGACAAAAGCTGACACTTTTCAAGTGAACTGAATTGTTTACTTGAATTATGGCTGAGAATGATTTCGATTAAGTGATCTTTCAAGTAAAATAAACTAAATCGACATCGATATATCCGTTATAAATAATATTAATAATAAAAGCTATTTATTTCTCCCCGCAATGTAAAGTATACAAGAAAGTTGTGTATATTTAGGTACATAAAATATTTTTTTAGAATCGTGTGAGACTGACGCTTGTACTAAGGTCAGAGCTTGCACTGAATCATTATTACAGTACATGATGATACACAAAAGATAAAGAAATAAGTACAATATACAAACAGGAAAATAATAAAATTAAAAACTACAAGAATAGAATAGATACATTAAATAACATTTTTTACAATCATCAGTCGCTATTGCAGAATAGTAAGTTGGATATCGTGCGTGGTTGCGAACACGCGCGCGTGTGCTTTACAAGTGCGTGGGCGTGTGTGTCTGACATACCCTATAGCCATTCAGTGAGAAATTGTAAATACCCATGTATATAGACATCTTAAACGTAATTTTGGCGGGGGTTACGAACGAGAAATAATCTAACTTTATATTTCTTTGGATAATTCAGGAAGAACATTGAGTGGTACGTAGTCGAACATAACACTGACACTAACACAATTTGAGGCCTTTGTGCCACGTTAAGGCAGTGCCAAGACGGCCTCAAATTCGATTTAAGTGGTGTACCTCATTTCTGTTTTTAATCCTTGATCGGACTCCGGCAATTCTCCAGTATGACACAACTCTGTGGACTCAGTGGCCTCGTTAATAGATATACGCGGATACACAGCAGGTTCACTGTTAGAGAATAATACGAAAAAAATTTGGGCATTAACATCTATTTCTTTTACTTGGTAGAGGTCGAGACAGTTCTGTAAAAAATCAAAGTAAAATGATCGAAATTAATGTACAAAATAGAAGTAACAGATTACCAGTAATTTTGCTGATAAAATATAAGAGTAGTTAGTAAAGTTACTAACAAATTTAAATTAGCAGATTTAGAATTACAATACGACTTTTTATTATTTGTGAACAAAATGGCTTTGATTTTAGTAGATTTAAGCGTGGTTTTAACCCAGAAATAAACAGCTTAACCGAAAAACTATCATCACCAATGTTTGAGTAGAACTGAAATCGAATATAAATACAAGTAAATACCTCGGAACTTAGCACCGCTACTTCGTTATCCTTCTCATCATCATCATCATCTTTCTCGTTTACTTTTTCCCCTTCACCTTCTTTAAACAAATTAAAAGTGGACCAAAACTCTTTAGAAGATCTTTCTTTAGACTTGCAAATGTTATCACTAAATATATTCCTTCCATATTGATGCAAAGCGAATAAGTAAATTGGAGTTATATTTTGGAAAAAAGCAGCCTTTTTTGTATACAGTTCCGAATGTATTTTCTTTAACGTTATGTAATTATCTGTGGCAGGGTCTATAATGTCTGGCGGTACAATGATTTTGAGTCCATCCTTTAAGAAAGAGTTGTTCAGTTCGATTTCTAATGTCGTACATAGATCAGATTCTTGGCGGATGAGATCCTGTAAAGGTAGAGTTTAAAAAAATATTAAAATTAATATATTTTTGAATTCAAGTCGAAATATTTTTTATTTAAAAATACAATTATTTTGAGCACTTATATATCGTCGAATGAACATGCCACTACTACCGACTCATCAGGCAGTTCGTATAATTATAATCATATAAATTTCATTTATATATATTAGCATTTTTGAGGTCAATCATTCCGCAGGGGCTCAAAGTGTGGCTGTAAACATGACTGGTTGCGAGTTCGATCCCCACTCGATAAAATAAAATATTTATTTAAATTTTTATTTCTTCGCTTTTGTGTCGAGTAGAGTTAAGTTTGCCAATGCCTCCAGAATTCAGCGGATAGTGAGGAATGGAGTGTCTTTACACTTCTTCTTCTTATAGTGCCTCTCCAATTAGTGAAGGTTGGCAGTCAACTTCGCATATTTAGTCCTGTCCATGGCCAGGTGAAGTATATCTTTGGTGCTTTTAATTCCCATCCATTTTTTGATGTTCCTCAGCCATGATTCTCTTCTTCTTAGAGGACACAGCGTGAAGCTCATTTTTTGAATGAATAAAAAAAAATTGCATTAGAAATAGTGGAAATATATGTATGAGAATAAGTTTTAAACTCCAGATTACTAATTAAAGATAAAAATAAATAATGGAAATTGATCTCTTTGAAACTTATAACTCACCCGAATTAACAAAAATAGAACATTTATTTTATAGTATTTCTGATGTATATTGCTAATATACAAATAACTAGAATATATATATGTACCTAGAGAGAAATAATAATTATAATGATTTTAATTACTTAAATATTTCAAGTGTGATATCAAACATGCGATGACAAGCAGAAGAGCGATCACATGCCTGGATATGTGATAAATGTGACATGTGTGAATGTTTAAAAAGTTTAATTTGTAAGTCAAAATATAGATTTTGATCAAAAAAAGATATAATTATGAAAACATGCTATTTATCAAATTTTGTTTGATTGAAATATATTTCCTCCTCCTAAAATATATACAATAGGATAATCTTGAAAACAAACCCACAAATAATCATGTAGATTCTATATACTCGTACCTGCAATGGTAACGTATCCCATGGCTGTTTATTACACTCGAGATCCTCCACAAGCTCAAATTCAGAATTGCCCACGCTCAAGTGCACCTGCGTTGACGTACCGTATTGTATTCTAATCTGGTAAATTAAGTATGATAATCTTAGAAAACTACATAAATAGAGGAACTCTTTGTTATTGTGATTAGGCTAGTGATTTTTTTATTGTTACGTCACAAATTTAAGTGGAGGAAAGTGAGAGGGCCAGTTCTGTTACAATAACAACTTTGCTGATATGACACGTAAATAACGCAGCTTTGTTTTTTATAAACATTTCTAGATTTACATAGATTAAGGGAAGCATAATATTTTTACGCCTCCAAAATAAAAACTATTAATTACATTAATTTTAATGAATATGTTCATAACAATAGTTACCCATCTACAGCCCCTCGGCAAGGTCTCAGGCAATAGTTTTTTCCCCAAGATGCAATTCAACAGTCTTGCTCGGGCTGATGACGAACTGCCCAAGATTACCAAAGTAGGCGGTCGAGAACATTGGTTTGAAATTTCTTGAACGACGTTTGGAACATCAGGATCTGGATAAAAAGCGAAAATATAATACAACTAGTGCTTTGCAATTGTAAACGTGACAGGTTCTGGGTTCCACTCGAGAAAAAAATATATTTGCATTACTTCGCTCTGGTAATGAGGTAAAACGCGACGCTGAGCTCAGCCACTCAACATGCAATGCCTTTAAATCGGCGAAAAGTGTGGACTGTAGTGCCTTAGCACCCAGTGCTACACTCCGTTCCAGATTCCCAAATTCTCTCTAGGACCTTGCTATGTGCAGGATACAGCGTGCAACTACAAAAAACAAGTGGTTAGGGGGCGGGAGAGGGGATATTTAGTGGAAAACTAAATTGGCTTTCAAAAACTTTCAAAAAGAAATATCACATAAAAACTATCTAGGGGGCTAGAGAGCTTGTTTAAGTTGTCTAAGAAAAGATTGATAAAGAGGTAGTAGACGAGACGCACCAGGTGTGAAGAGACCATAACTTTTGGTCCATCCTCCTCCTCCATTCTCTTTATTAAGCCCCGCTAAGGATAAAGCGTAAAGCTAAAAGAAAACAGAAACATAAGATCAAAAAGATGACCGAACTCACCGACAGTCAATATCTCCTGCACGTCTTGCAGGGCGCGCGCCGTATCGCGCAACAGCACTCGAAGGACGCGCACGCGCGCTGCGCTGCGTCGCCAGCCGCCACCCGCCATGCGCGCCCATGTGCTGTGGACATTACATGGATAGAAATTATATTTAAGTAATTTTGAAGAGGTTAAGAGTAATTTTCACAATAAACTTGTCATTGAAAATATTACCGGCAATCTATACAATTTTGATATTCCAAACGATACCGAATTATACTCGTACCCATTGCCGGTAATACAGTGTTTTGTCATCACTACTTTAATTCATTTAAAATTTAATTCTAGTTCAAAACCAAAGTTTAACTACTTTATAAAATCCTAATATGAATCGTTTTTGAATTTGTGACAAAAAATAATTGAAAACTTACGAGCAAAACTTACTTCATGAGCAAGGAAATTTTATGAAGATAATCTTGGGCTTTTATAGTAAGTCATTTCGACGTATAGTTTACGAGGAAATGTCAAATTGAATTAATTCAACACTCTGTGAACGGCCGCAAGCCTAACCCGAGTCTCGGGGAGCGCCCTTGCCGACGATGACGTCGTATCTTACAGTTCATAATTGAAATATAATAAAAATATTATGTAAATAAAAATATTAAAATTGTATGCGGGTGAAGCCGCGAGGGAACCGCTAGTAATTAATAAAATTATCATTGTAAAATAAAACGCCATTTGTTAAGAATGACGCACTTAAACACTAACCTATCAAAGCGACATCGTACACGCCTCGTTCACGAAAACGTGTCGTAGCTATTGAAACTTACCGTAGTTCAAATTTTAAATTGAAAATAGGTAAGTGTGTAAAGTGTGTAAGGACTAGACATATAAGTTACCAAGAAAAAGCAGCTTCACGCTGTATCCCGCACTCAGCAGGGAAGGCAGAGGGAACGTTTTTTGAACGCAATGTATGAGTAAACCCCCTATTAGTCAACTGCACTAGTAATCTACATAGATAGATACATGTGTGGTTTAATTATTATTGTTTTATAGTACACTATCGCGTTTTCAGGGTTCCGTAAACAATAATCAATTACGACCTTAACTATTTACATACTTGTTATACTCGGCGGGTGCGGGTGACCACAAGCTGAGCGAATTCCCCCGAGTGGAAATTGAACCCACAACTGTTGTATTTACAGTCAAACGCTATACCACGACGGCCTCTATTATACTTATTTAAAATATAATACAATATATGTGCATATTTATGTTACTGACACGTAATTATGCGTAAATAATTCTTAGGTTTCTTTGCAAACTGTAATAAAATGACTAATCTTTACATATGCGTTCACACATTCTGCGTATATAATATATCTTTACATATAACGTGAGTTAAGTAAGAAGACCATAGAGCAAGGCTTTAAAAAATGTATATGATTAGTAGCTACCACTCTCTAATTCTAGAGTACCCACTTCAACTAATAATCGAACGTCCTCCCTCAACGAGGACTCAAAAAAAGATCCCTATTCTCGAGAACCTGTGAGTATATAATAAGGTACGGTCAACAAGTCGTGGCCGCTTTGAAGTTTATTATAAATATATTACATTTATATTTTTCCGGAAATATGTAATTTGTTAATTATTACTATCACTTTATTGCGGTAATAAATATGGCTTAAAAACCAATAGTAAAAACAAATAAAGAAATTTGGTACGGTATAGGTAATCAATCTCCTTTGCATACAGTATACATATAAATAATAGTTTAAAGTTTAAAGGGTTTAAGGATGAGTGAGGTAGGTACAGTGTCAGACGGCAAGGTCGCAGCGAGATAACCCTAGGACAGAACAAACAGATCGTTTATATTTATTGATTGTTGACAAGCGAGTAACGATCCTTGGCGGGGACGTTGTGGACAATAAATGCACTTGAGACAATGTGGCTTCCGATATACATTCTATATCGAATTGTATATTGTAATATATGTATCCAATATATAGTAATATATAGTAGGAATGTGAAAGTTATAAATATTAAGAATTTTTGCTACCACAAAAAGAAACACCAAATAATATATGAGACAGAAATATAAATAATAGATTGATCAAAAACATTTTTGTCATTTTTTTTATCCGTAACCAAAACTAAAGTAAGGGATAAAATCCAATAAACCATAACTGAAACCGAAAAGCAGTTTTTTAAGCGCTATCCTGCATAGCAATGCAGATACTCCCATTGGAAATCGAAATTACAACCGCTGCGGTTATAGTCAGACGCTATACACTTTTGCCGCCGGGGACAGAGTCACTCCGTTTTCATTAAGATAATTCTGATCCCCACTTTCTGCCGGATTCTGGAGGTAATGTGTTGAGTGGAGAAATTCCCCACTTGTGCCCCTGCGCCAACGACTGACTAAAAAGAGTTGAATAAAAATTAATATAATACAGCACCACTTATGCAAACAAATATTACTAGCAGGTATAAGTCACTTAACAGGTTTAAGAATGTATATAGCATAGCGTTCGAGATGAGCTGATTGCATCAAACTTCTACTTAAATAATATAAAATATTATATTATCTATATGTTTCGAGACCAGTCGTGGCGAAGGGCACTCAGTATGACAATAAAGGTGACTGGTTGTGAGTTCTATCCCAGTTCGAGGAAATGGAATATTTATTTACTTCGCTCTGGTACTGAAACCAAAGCGCGGCGTTGAGTTCCGCTCAACACGCAATGAACAGTGTCTTAATAGTAAGATTCCATCTGCCTACCTTATTGTGTGCAGGAGACAGCGTGAAGCTGATTTAATTTAATTTTAATATCTATACATATAAAACACTTGAGTAAACAGTATTATCAAATAATCATTCTATATTATAATCTTTTCATCAAGATTTTTTATAAAATTCTTCATGACATAGTAAAAGCAAATATTGTATTAACAATATAAGAATTCTGCCTAATAAAATAAGTACATGGTACATGATAAACAGTACATGGTTTCACGACACTATTCCTCACATGCCTCCAAATATAACACAAATGCTAGTTCTTAAATAAATGTTAATACAAAAATAAATGTAGATGTAGGCCTCCTCCAGCTTCTATTTCTATCGTCTGTAACGAGTATATCAATTCTATGTACCTCTAATGTTAAATGGTCTAATTTTGAGACACTTGTGATGTGTCTCTGACTTAGCTGGAGGGTTATGATCTCTTTACCCCACAGGGCCCAGCTGGCTTCGGGGAGTTTCAGTTGTGCTTCAGGCTATATTAGTTTAATATAATATAATAGCCTTTCTTGATAAGTTGACTATCCAGCACGATAACAATTGTAAAATTCTAACTAGTAGTTTCTGATGTAATTGCATGTGTTATGTATTAATTATCTTAGTAAAATTGTGTACTTAAATTGATATTGATGTTTAATAATTATATTGTGGGTATTTCAAAAATAAATCAGTTTTGCTTCATACTCCTAACTTGTAGTATTATTTTAGTATGTAAACACTGAACCAAACAAAGTCTGCAGTTTGTCAATATTAATGTAGATTTATCACATATTTAAGTCATATTATTAAAGGATTTGCATTAACCTTCAAGATGGCACTCGGGGTCTGTTCCACAGTATGTATATTATGTTTTTGTTTATAATCCCTAAAGCCTCGTTAACTACAAACAAAACAAGTTTTATATTACAAAAGGAGGTTCTATAATAAAATAAAAAGTTTCACACTTCCATGGAATTCTGGAGGCACTGCATTGAGTGATGGAACTCAATGCCGCTCTTCACAGTAACTGATATTAACTTGTATACTATGCAAAGTAACATTAAGCAATTTATAAATAGACAACATAACAATGTAGCTATTACTTGGGCCTGGACTAGAAAGATGTTATAACTTATACAAATAACTTTCATTTACAGACTTAGTAACAGACTTTAAAAAGGGGCTTAGCACTCTTTGCAAAAATCAATAAAAATAATATAATTAAATAAAATAATTAAAAAACAAAACCAACTTCAAAACTATACTTATTTACCCATGCGCTGACTTAAACAATCACTAAATTAAAAGAATATTGTGAATTATTAAGTGTAATTATTATTATTTGCTATTTAAAATCTATTGTATTCCGAGTTGTTGAAGGACTGCGAACCAATTTATAACTTGGATAATATATATTTTTTTTATATATATAAGTTAAAACATAGAAATTATTATTAACTACAACCAATGCTGTTACATTTAAATTTTCAAAAATAGTATAGATAGCTGCTTCAAGTCAACTAAGAACAATATGAAAAGAAGCTACTTTTCATATGTATCTGAAGAAAGTCTTAAAATATAATATCAAAACAATCTTATACCAAAGACCTTCTAAAATGTACATATTTATAAATAAAAGTACTTTATATTAGTTGATTAATGATAACAAATAATATTTTAGGATCTATATCTTGTATTGGGACACCATCTGCATGCGAGTGCAGCGGTTATGGGTTCGATTCATTTGGGACAACGAATCATTTATCAGCAATTACTGCTCTCATGCACGAAATATGCCATTGAATTCTGTCTTTCTACATACAGTATCCTTAATTCATATGGAAAGCAAAAAATTGGATGTATTAACAATAAGGTTTTCTCTACTTATCCTGCTACCCAATGAAATAAGATTTAAAAACATTATAAAGTACCAGCAATCAACAAAAATATTTGAGCCTGTTGTTTAAAACAACTGATTTTAAAATAAAATATTAAACATAATATTGTGCATATTATCTAGACTTGTAAGGAATCTTACAGTTTAACTATGATATTATTTTACAACTTAACCTTATATCAAGTAGGTTAGTATTAATAAAATTATTAAATTAACGGCTAATGAGCTTTATTGCGGCATTCAGGTCACAAAGCAACCTTTATCAAATAAACCACTTTCAGTTCAGTTTGTGTTCAGCGTAAGCTTATATTTAGAAGAGAAACAAATATATCACCAAGATAACGATGAAAACAGGTCTATCTATTATTTAACTACAATTATTTATATACAGGACGGTAGGCGGCACTTAACGTTAAATTTTGTTACGCTCGAATACACAAATGTTCAAGTATAACTATGTTTCCTTTATTATTACAAAATGATATAGTTACTCACTTTTTATTCTTCAGTCTAGATAGATTGGATTCGTTGAGAAATTAAATTCAGTTTTATATAAAATATGGAAATTCACTTAATTAATAAGCACTTGAATACTGTTAACACTTATGTATGTCTTTTTAACAACAACAAATAAAAATACAATGTTATATGCAATTTACATCTTACGTACAATAGCAGTCTACACTCTGCAAGGAAAATAATATTTGTGTCAGATCTTTTAATGGAAATGTCAAAGTGACGTTTTAAAATGTTGCCAATAAATGTTCATGAATTTGCCAATTTAATTAATTTAATGGCTGATATTAGTTTTTATGAGTGATACTAATACACTTAACACATATTATGATGTGAGTTTTCGCTATAATTTTAGCTATTTTAGAACCATTTCGCAATTCAGAACTCAATTCATTGTCAAATATCTAAATATAATATTAAAATAAAAAGAAAATTGTAAGACAAGGAATGATATAATTTACACTCATATTAAAAGATTTTTGTATTTTCTTATTTTATATATCATAATTAGTTGCTTATCATAGATAAATTATTATAGTTAAAAGAACTTGAAATATCATAAATATATACAATTTTGTACTGAAATAATAGTTGCTTATTTTTTTCATTACAAAATTATTTATATTTTTGATGTTTTTTTCTTGTGTAATAATAACTATTTATAATAATGAGAATTAAATATAATCCACCGCACGATGACAGGACTCACCAAAACTCTAAATAGTTCCATCCGATTTTATAATAGACAACATAAAATAATAAATTTCATTAAAAACGTTTTGTTTTTAAATATGCACTAGGTTTCATTGACATTTATTATTGTAATAGTCATGAACATAAGTAACTGATATCTTAAAAAGTAGAAGATAATTAATTAAATTACTTAAAAATAAATTAAGTAGCCATAATTTCAACACTTAAAAAAATTAATTACAAAATATTAACTAAAAATTATAATTTATTCTTTATAAATATGACATGTATTTTATAAATTGAAATTAATTAAAAAATAAATTTCAAAATAAACTTCAGAAATCCTAAGAGCGCCATCTATCATTAATAAGCCGCTTCTAAGCGCCGCGATAAGAACCATCTATCCGAGATCTGTTGACCTACTTGCCTCGACCAGTAAAAATAGCTGTCGACAATAGCTCAAACACTATTTTTAGTGCGTATCACTAAAATTTAAAACACTCAACCTTATCTAATAAATTGTAAATAACACCTTCAGTCGGGACCGAGCAGCGTCAGTTCCGACGCGAGGTGCCGCGCAACGCGTGACGAACCTACCTATAGTACACTCAAAATCGATATCCCAACAGCCAGTACACGCCGTGTCGAGTAAATTAGTGCCCGTTTAGTTGTCGCTAGAGGTTTTTTAGTGTAGTAAACAAGGGAACATGTTAAATTAGAAACTGAAACATGGAAGCTAGTGTAAAACGTTATATACGTAGCGAGTCTGCGAGCTGTGCACACATGGTCGAGGAGAACGCAGCGAACAATAGAAAGAGTGCCGATCCACATGAGAAGCTGAAGGCACTGCTCAACTCTCCTGAAGACGAAACTGATGATACCCTCCCACCGTCTGATGCCCCTAAATTTGGAACAGTTATACATAACAGAATTTTTGTCGGAGGATTCTCATTGACCACCACTGATGAAGATCTGTGGAAGTTCTTCTCGGGCTTCGCCACGGTGACTGCGGCGAGGGTTATCTATGACAGGGCAGGTGTCTCCAAGTGTTACGGCTTCGTCACCTTTGCGAGCCCTCGTGTCGCCAGATTGATTGTGAAACAGGTTAGTTCTTTGTTATAGTTTGTCATTTTCTGACTGAACATTGCCTCACAGCCTTTGTCTGTCTCGACATTAGATGAATCAATGTATGTAAAGTTTAAACGTTTTAATGACATTGAACTTGGTGAAATTAAGATTTGTGCTATTGAGATTGTTTTTATCTAATCTAATTTCGTTATCTGTAATAAGTGCAGTATCCATCCATACTTACGGATTTCGTTAACTGTCTTAGATTTCGACGGCTACCTTTACAAGCGAAATTAAAAAAAAATATTATTTGGACTATTTTGTTAAAAATAATACGCCATTTTAAATATTCCATTAGAAATGTGTTACCATCGTAATTTTAAAGCATTTTATTCTTTATTCTATATATAGGAAAGGTTCAAAAAATTCTCTACCCACTATAAAGATTGCGTGCTGGGAAAAACAATGCCACAGTAGACTAGATTAGCTATTTTTCTGGGAACAAGTTTCTTTTTTTTACACTGTATCCCATAATGAGCCCACATAAGGCAGGCTAGGCAGACGAAACCTAATATTAAAATGCTGTTCCCCATGTACCGCCTCAACGCTGAATTAGATATTGAATTGAACTTAACGCCGCATTTTGTATTGTGACCAGGGCGCGGGAATAAAAATATTGCATTCTTCAGACTCCAAAATCGTACCCGCATCGTCGTGTTTTCAGTCAGATGCTGTACTGCTGCGTCACGACAGCCTCAAATTCCTAATTATTTTTTCATTAATCCCAATCAAATAATTTCGCTTGACAAAAACATTAATAATCAAAATAAAATTTAGTAAATAAATAACATTATAGAAACATTTGTAACAATGGCACAACCTCTACGTAGCTACACTCGTATCTAAATATTTTTTTAACTTTACGTTATATTGAGTGCCAGCAGCCAGCAAATCAAAATAATAAATATTTCATTTTCTCAAATGGAAATCGAACCCACAACTTAACGCGTTTACAGTTGTACGATTTTGCCCCTGTGCCACGACTCTTCTCTTTGTCTCTCTTCTGTTCATTGTATGTACATACTTTTAGCTTGTTGATTTTGTAGAACTAGGTTTGCGGTTATCCTAATGGCTGATGGAGAATATATTTAATAAGTAAACGTTATTGGGGCCGCCTGACTGGCCTGCAGGTTTGAAATGTCTAACCGTTTATAACGAGTTCGAATATATAGTTCTAAGAGAACAGTACAGTATATTTTAATATAAATGAATTATAGTTATAATGCTATTTTCTTTATTCAGAACGATAATCCGGATTAAAAGGAAATAGGCCTATTTGTATGCCAAATTTGATAACATACTTTACATTGGATAATTTATGTATATTACTAGTCGTCGCGCACAGCTTTATGTGGACTTTAATTTATGTGAAATTCCGTCGTTTCCTGTTCCCCTAGTCTCCCTAACCTAACTTCATGTCCAACTAGTCAAGTCCAGTAGCGTCGTCTGTGCGTTGTCGTAAAATTCACTTAGTTACGCAGTATTCGGTCACGTAGATATGTTTTCGGATAATTGATTAAACGATATATTTTGTTGCCGTCGTGGCGCAGTGGCACAAGGGTGTGATTGTAACGCGACGGTTGTGGGTTGGATTCCCACTCTAGGAAGTGAAATATTTATTTACGTTTTTATTTCCATTTTCTTCGCTCTGGTGCTGAGGCAAAGCGCGGCGTTGAGTTCTGCCACTCAACACGCAATATCTTCAGAATTCGGCAGAAAGTGGGGAACGGAGTGTCTTCACACGGAGGTTCACTCTGCCTACCCTGCTATGTGTTGGATACATCGTGAAACTAAAAAAGGGCATATTTTGAAAGTTTTGATGCCAGATTCTATCTGTCTGCCCTGCTATATGCGGGATACAGCGTGAAGTTGAAAAAATATGATTTACCAAAATTGAATCACCGATCAGTATGCCTAGAGTAATATATGTACATAAACAACTCCAAATAATTAGAAAAATAGTAAAAAGATGGCTAACAGATTGGAAAATTTTATTCCATTACTGGAAAATGCTCCAAGTGGTCCTAAACAAAGGCTCCAAGTGGCGTCCACACTCCACACTCGGCTCCGTCAGGTGCACTCACTTTCAACTCGAAAGTTGCTAGTTTTAGAACATTTAGGAGCTTTTAGACTTCTAAACTTGTATTTCAAGTCGAATACACGACTAACAAGTAAAACACTGACTAGTGTAGCGTATGACTACGACGTCATACGCGACGGTAGGCTATGGTAAGAAAAGCGAAACGTTGCTTACGCCGTAAACGAACGTGCGAAAAGGAATTTTACTTACAATAGGTTCCCAGGTTCCCTGCGCTTATCTTACTAATTATACAATACAGCGTGAGCTAAAAAAGTATAACACTTTAAATTTCTCTTAGACGTGTTATGTAATTTTTAAAGTGGACTTTTTATATTCTTTGAGACTTTTTCTTAAAGGTTGAACATGAAGTTTCCTTTGTCATTTGCTAGAACGATTAGAAAAATGAAAATAAGCTGCAATCTATTTTACATTACAACTTTTCTGTTAGGTATCCGTTAAGTGACAGACAAGGCACAGCCGGTACGCGGAAGAGCGCTAGAATGCTGACATTTGGCATGTAAGGCCCTTAGAGAGTATAATTAACCAATAAAACAGCATTTTACAAAGTTTCAAATGAAATATAATGATAATTACACTGACATTTTGAACCTCTATCTGAAACCTTAATAAAGTCCTTAAAAATATAGTTATTAGATTTGTTATTTTACCAAATTGGAACTTAGCCATATCTCTTATTATTCATCTAATAGAGCACAGTAAACCTCTGTATTACCTTACATTATTCTGTAATAGATATTAAATTGCAACCCTCATTCCCAACTTAATAAATAATGTTGCCGGTGACAAATTACTTGGCTGTCCACTTCCAGCTCACGCAGATGTTGTTTGTTTGATAGCGGTTTGAGACCGAAGGATATTTTATCTTAATCATTCTAGAAAATACATATTTATTTTAAAAATTTACTGCATGATGAGTGATGACTACAATTAATAAAGGCAATTTTTTTCCGCAAAGCAGAACAAGCTGTGTTCTAACGGACGCCGTTCTCGACGTGACATTATTTTCATAACATTATGTGACAGAGCTAAGCGCCATGTCTTGTCAACCAGACCCGAGAAACGAAATTATCTTAAATATATACTCTCCCCGGAGTAACGATTGAAACTACAACCATCGCGTTGACAGTGCAAGCGTGACAGAAGTTCTTAACACTAGGTTGCCTATACAAACGGGATACAGCGGGAAATTTAAAAAAATCAAAATTTAGACCAAAATGAATAGAGCTAGTTAGGCACATTGAAATTGAATGCCGGTAAAAGACGCGCGTTTTCCACGAAACGTGAACCACTTGTGCGAAGAGCTCTCTGCTCGCTGCAAAATTCTATTTCAAATATAAAATGTAGCTTCCTTTTTACATTTCTGATATAACGTTCGTCGCTCGACGCGTATTATTTTAATTAACGGACTACTTTCAAATAAACTGGTTTTTAAACTAATTATGACGATATTTTTAACTTCAACCCCGTTAATAGCACGGTAGATAGAGGGAACCTAGTGTTAAGACAATCCGTTCCCAGCTTTCCACTCAATTTTCGAGCCATATGTGTGTTGACTTTCGGAGGTTAACGAGTGCTTTGTCTTATTACCATAACGAGGAAATGAAAATAATTGAGAATCAAGTTCACAACCATCGATAGGGGCACAATGTCTTTAAAATTCTAATAGGTACCTCACAAACATTGGTATAACAAGCCCTTGTTATACCAATGTAATGATAATAAACACTACAAAAGTTAGGGTTAGAGAGTGGTATAAAACACCCATCATCTCCAGAATAATCAAATTTATATACAAGTGTTTTCGTCATTTGGCGTAGGGAGTGAGAAGGTTGAAATTTCGGCGTCTCTCTTAACTGTTTTATACGAAATCTTTGCTCCGTCGGCTTTATGTATAGCAGGACATATATTAATTAAATTATAAAGAAGTAAAAAATGTAAGAGAACTACTTTTATTTGTAATGTATTTCAATCAAATATATTAATCGACGGTTGTGGGCTCGATTCCCACTCGTGGAAGTGAAATATTTATTTACGTTTATATTTCCATTTTCTTCGCTCTCGTGTCGTGGCAAAGCGTGGCGTTGAGTTCTGGCACTCAGCACACAATGTCTCCAGAATTCGGCAGAAAGTGGGGAACGCGTCTTAACGTGAGGTTCCCTCTGCCTCCCCTGCTGTGTACGGGATACAGCGTGAAGCTGAAAAAAGAAATCATATTTTTTGTATAAAGATTTGTTTTTATTTTTTGGCTTATTTTTTTGTCAGTAAAAAATTTAGGTTAGGTACTAGATTATTCTGGACTGGGAACCCCCCACATTCCCCCTTACCCTACTGCCTTACGCCCATGAGTGACTTATTATCATTCTTCTTGCCGCATATGTAATAAAGTTGTAAATGCGTGAACATAAATATAAATAACCCGATTGACCCGATGAATATCTTTTACAATAATATGAAGAACTCTCATAGCATATATGCGCTAAATGCTCTATATACATATATTATACAGCCACCACAAAGCACAGTTATAGTACTTTTTTGGAAGATATAAAGATTTTTTAATATCCTTTTTTTAGATTGAGTTATGCATGCTATGCAATGAAATCTATAAATCTGAGTTCGACATCGTACCATCATAATGAATGCATTGGTCGCAAACTCGTATCACATAAATAGAAGAAATTAATATTGTCTAAGTTATTCTATTTTTGTACTCTTAAATATACTATTCAAAAGCGTATAAAAATATCTAAAACAGATCTTTATTTTTTTATAATAATAAAAAAAATTATTACGAATTTGTAAAAACCTGGTTAATATACCTTCAATACCGACCTTATTATATTGCTGTTTTTTGCTTCACGCTTGTTCCCGCACACGGTAGTGTAAGCAGAGGGATCCTGAGAGGTTCTCAGGATCCCTCGGTATTAAGAAACTCCATTTCCATTGAGATAACTCCGTTCCTCACCGTCCTCCGCGTTATGGCTGTTACCAGACGGCATCATATATTATATTGATATTGATTTTAATAAAAAAATATATGTAGCGTTAACTTAGACTTTCTAAAGACATTCTCAATATTACCCAAGTAACAGGTACAAGCGGATCGGCAGGAGTAACCTAGTTTCAAACAATGTTTCTACGAGCTATGAACGTGCCGTAGAATGGAACATAGCTCAGTGACTGGGGCGGTGATGGTTGAAAAATTTTTCACATTAAAATATACTTTTTGTTCTAAATACGAACGAAATGTTCCAGACATCTCTTTTTTTATAAAATGTCAATGGGAAGGTTTTTCGCTAATGACTTTGAAACCTTTTAATTTGAAGACTTACGTCGTTTGCGACCTCTGGGAGGGAACTGTGTCAGGGCAAGAATTACACTCGTACATGTTACTGTAACTATTTTTATTTATACTTGTTCACGTTTACGTTTCTATTAGGTGATGTGAACGCACAGACGAAGCTACTGAACTTTGACAAAAGGTTAAAAGGTGACATGTAACTAGTAGACAGTAGTAGAATGAGGAAAAAAATGTTCTACTTCAAGTCTTGAGGTCCAACACATTTCCGGGAGACAACTATTCAAAATTAAAACCACAGTCTTTTTACCGTCCATCTTCCTTTATCGAGCGAGGCGATGCAACAAAAGGGCAGAATCATTATTTTTTAAAATTAAAACAAGAAGACCAACATCATATGAATGTTGTTATATTCTTTCATATAAATTTTCATTAGACGCAACACGTCATGTCATTAAATACACAATAATGTGTTTTTGTATTGCTATGCTAGGTAATCCATAACGGTTATTTTTCCATTTCGTTCCGCGATGTTGTGTATCAAACCTGCAATATTTCTCAGTTATTTGATAGCTACTGAATGTAAAAAGGTCGAGAAGCTCCACTTATTTTAAGCGCTTCTTACTCTGTACTGCTTTTGAACAAGCGATTGTAGAGGAAATGCTCTAATTCATTCTCCAGTATCATAGGAGAGATGCTTAAGTTGTAAAATGTATAGAGCAAGACCCAAGCAAGGTCTGTTTCAAGTATTTCATGACAAAGTACGGGAATATTAAAATAAAACTCGCTATGTTTTTACACTTTGTTTTCACTGTAGAACTTGAACTTCGATCGTTTACGTTTTTGATGACTGAGAAAACAGAATCAAATGTTGTATTCCGTGATTAGGAATATAATATAAATAGGAATAAGGTTGTGCGTTCGATTCCCACTCGGAGGAATAAAATAGGTATTTTATAATTTCATTTCTTCGCTCTGGTAATGTTCCTTCTTAAAGGCCGGCAACGCACCTGCAGCTCCTCTGGTGTTGCACGGGGTCGTGGGCGGCGGTGATCACTTACCATCAGGTGACCCGTGCGCTCGTTTGCCTTGTCCTTTTCCATAAAAAAAAAATACAAAGCGCGGCGTTGAGTTCCAGCACTCGAGATGCAATTAGACGAGAATCTAGTGTCTCTCCTCTGTCTACCCTGCTATTTGTTGCCTTCATGGAAATCCCACGCTTCGCTACTTTCTCTTAGTTTTCTTTGTCACAACATAATACAGGATATGTGTGAAAGTAAACAAATACATTTGCATCTCTGTATTCATTCTGAAACCTAATTCGTCCTGAAAGCTTCGATAAAATAGTAGGTACGAATAATACGTCTCTGCCGTCGTAATGGAAGTGTCTCTTGACCGAATTTCTTTAAAGTTTTTTGGCTGAACGTCAACCTTTCGGTGGACATTTACCAAAGCCCCATACTATAATACGTGTATTTTATTGACATATTGGAAATGCTTAGAATTGAGATCGACATACATATTGCTGAAGGAAATGTTGAATAATTAAGTGCTTGGAAAACTATCTACAATTTTACATAATGTTAGATCAAATTGGTAGTGTTGATTAATTTTATAAGGCAACTTATGATGTCAACACGGTATTTTAATAATAAAATAAAAAAATGTTTACTTACGTTCATATTGACATTTAAAATCACTCCACTCAACAAGAAATGTCTCGAAAATTTGAATGAAAGTACGAACAAAGTGTTAACACTAGTTTCCCTCTGCCTACCGTAGCCGTATCGTATGCCGTACAAGACATAAAAAGACAAAAAAATGAAAGGCATACTTTCTGGCATTATATCCAAATCCTTCGTGATTCACGGATAGGCATTTTTCAGTAACGAAATACAAACGAACATTAATTAAAATACCTTCACAGGCGTTCCGTCCACGCGTGCGTGCAATCCTAATTGTTCCCTTTGAATTTGAGCGCCGTTGTGGCTCAATTGTGATAAGTCTAAATAAATTTGATTAGTGATCGTGTGATTGTAGATTCGCTCGTGGTTTCCATTTCCTTTTCACCAGGTGGAACAATGAAGATAATTCATCCTCTGTTGAGTTATCTTCATTTATCGCTCTGGTTTGTGATTTCCACCATTTTACGCGGAGTGTCTCGAAAGATAACACTAAGTTATTTAATATAACACTAAGCTAACACTAAGTTTCCTCTGCCTGTAATGCTATATACGGGATACATAGTAATGCTGAAAATAAATACATAATATACTACATACTACACAAAAAACAAAAGAACTATGTAATATTCATATAGAAAATTAATATTTAAGGATTAAGTAAACCAAATATATTTACTGATCATGATTAAAAATATTTAAAAAAAAAAGATTTCATGTGGGTAGGTAAACAAATCTATCAAAACCTACTTGGATTCGAAAACGTCCTTAATAAGGCACGTCCTTTGTACGAGTCAGATTGAAAGGATCTTTTGTCATATATCCATATTACAAACGATATGTTAATATCACTTCATAACATCACAATAAGCCCTCAAAAACTAATAATATTCATATTTATAGAATCTAATCCATACCTATATTATAAATTAGAACGTAATTCTGTCTGTGTAGCAATCAGGGCCAAACCGCTGATCCGATTGTGATAAAATTTCGTACAGAGATACTTGAGGATCCCGGGGTGATTATAGGTTACTTTTTTAATATTCGCCATATATATTAAAATAATATATTAAAATTCTTTTCCCTATGGCATGCGATTTATTCTGCCATGATATTTCACTCGTCGATTCGATTCGTCGATTATCGCTTAGCAACAAGGATTTATGTTGTTTAAAGATAAGTTCACCCGAAGTGAGCTTCATGAACGTGGTGAATGGCGTGCGATGACTCCCTTACTGACTTACGAGACATTAAAACAACGTTCTACAAACATATTGCTGTTTAAAAAAACAGGGCAATATTTTTGTAAAACTTATTTAAAAGTTCGCGATGGAATATGTTTAACTCTAAAGGTTGAACTACAATAACTATTTTAATATATTTAATTTAAATTTTAATTTATCCGTTTATTGTTAATGTATTTACCACACTTTGATATTCAGCTTCACGCTGTATCCCGCACACACCAGGGTAGGCAGAGGCAACCTCGGTGTTAAGACACTCCGTTCCCCACCCTTTGATATTCAACTTTATCAAAATAAATAGAATAGTCATGTCATGTTTTATGTATCTATATTGAAATTATAGTTAACTGTACAACATTGTAATAATAGTTAAGGAGATACCACTGATTCAACAGGTTTGTGTTCACAAACAGACTTTTTTTTTTGAGCAATTATCTATTATTTATTGTCACAAAATGTCTCAGTGCGACTTAGTTATAAGAGATACGTTGTCGCGGACTTTTATTAGAACGTACTTGCATATATTTTACTCTTTCTGCAGTGCTCGCAGTTCGATGGCGTCATTGTTATTGTCATTTGTTTATGAAGGGCTAACTAAATAAATACACCGTAATATTATATAGCTACGGCCACAGCCACAGCACGTAACATGTCTATCTCTTTAGGAAATATTTATTTTACATTTGAAAATCTGATAAACTGAAAATATTTTCATAATATTCGTATAGTTCAAGCGGGCGAAGCTGCGAAGTAAAATAAAAATTACAAACAAAATATTCTCATATCACAGAGCTAATAAACAAGGTGCTCCGGTGTTTGAACACTTTACGAAACAAGTATATCGATAAAAGAGGCTGGAGGAGACCACGTCTGACCTTTTAGAAGATATTGGAGGAAGGTCACGTGAAAAGCATGAAGATTCCTCGGATTCTTCATACATACGAAAAGAACGATAACATTGGATGAGGTGAAACCCTCAGAGGGACATGTTTGGCACTCGGCTATCTCGGACGAGCCGGTTGTTTCGAGTCGTTGCATTTGACGTTAAGCGTTGTGGCTTCGAGGCGGCTTATGTTGAATCGTTTCAATTTACACATTTATGCAAATTAAGAGCGGTGTTGAGTTGCGTAATTTCATACGTAAAATGTTTAAACATTTAACTTAGCTTGATTACAGAAGCGACTCTGCTACCTGGCTATACTGGACCATACTGGAAAACACACACATTTATAAGCAAAGTTATAAATATTTGTCTAATGAAACCGTAAAATGACACGTTTATATTTTAATTACATTATATAATAAAAAAGGAGTCCCGCTGAGTTTTTTATATTTCATTTTCCTAGTTATGAGTTCCTAGTGGGAACCGAACCTGCAACCGTCGCGCTTGTAGTCGCACGCTTGTACGTCACGACGGCCTTGAGATATATATTTGATAAGAGATAGCTGAGTAACTTGATAACGTGACAAGCCTGTTGTATATTTGTGATTATTTTTGGTTTTAGATTTAATAAAAAGAGTGTAACAAAAATAAACCTAGGTATATGAATTTCGACATATGTAGCTTGATAAATGTATGAAACTATGGCATAGTGGTTACAGTGTTTGGACGGCTATGCAAGAGGCGCAGGTTCATATCTCATTATGTTAATTTTCTAAGGGTCACGGTTTATCCCGTACATAGCAGGATAGATAGATGGAAATTGGGAGTGTTAAGCCGGACAGAGCGGACGAACGGACAGCGTTGTCTTAGTAGTAGGGTCCCGTTTTACCCTTTTGGTACAAAAAAGAAAGACAACGTGAGCAATAAAGATATAATATCACGTTTCATTCTAATGTAGAGCTCTCAATGCGAGGCGCTGGAAGGTCAAAAATCATTTCAAAGACTTCACCCGTGACATTTTAGCTTTTACTCTTTTATGCATACATTTATATGTATTTATTTATTTTCGTACGTTTTAAAACACAAATATATTTAAAGAAGGAAATTGAGTGAGTTGTTTATGCATTTGAAAGGTTTTTTTGCAGTTCTGATAAAAAATGCAAAAATATTTCCTATTAATTTATTTAGCTTCACGCTGTATCCTGTACATAGAATTGTAGGCAGAAAAACCCTGAACACCTATTGTTATAGAACTTGTTCACATTCAGACAGACACTTCCACTTTCCGCTGAAATTTAGAGGCTTTAAGTGGTGGAACGCCGCGCTTTGCCTCTTTACCAGTGTGAGGAACTTAAAATATCCTCCCGAGTAGGAATCGAACTCACAACCTGTCGCATTTACAGTCGCTCTATTGTACCCCTGTGCAACGCACTCGCTCATGGCTTGGCAATAAATAGAATAAAATAGTAAACAAATCAGCGCCATCTTACGATATTCTAACGTTAATTTGCTTTAAAAGTAAGTAAATGTCCCGACAACATTGTCTTCGGGACATTTACTTACTTTTAAAGTGACTCTAAACGCGATTGATTATGGGTTCGATCCGGAGGAAATGAAAAATATATTTAATTTTTTTTTATTTCTTGGCTCTGGTGTCAAATCAAAAGAACGGCGTTGAGTTCCGCCACTCAATACACAATGCCTCTAGAATACCGCGAAAAGTGGGGAACGGAGTGTCTTAATACTAATGTCTGAATGTATTCAGAATTTGTAAAGCACTTATAGTTCCTTTTATTTATAATTTTTTTCAATACAATATGTTTTTGAAACATTTTTCGAGATACACGACCTTTCACAATACTTGTAAGTCCCACACAGCATTGTGTACTATTAAAGCTCGAAGGCGTAGGTGTAGGCGTAGGCGTAGGCGTTGGAGGCTTCATTTAGAAATACAAATCGTATAATAAAAACTAAAGTTTTTGCGTGAATTTTTATTTTTTCCTACACGAGAGGTTGTCGTTAGCATAATTTTATAATATTTTAAAGTGCTTTGTATATTTAAACTCGCACACTGAGACATTATTTAGTGTTTAACTACCATTAAATAGTGTGTAACAAAGTTGGACACCGTCATGCATTTTATGCTTTAAGGTTTGCACCTCTAATGGCGATATCAATAATCCTTTCCAATAATGAACATTGAACATTAGCTCATAGTTCCACTACAGATATTTTTGTTCAATCCATTGTGTGGGTGCTTTTGTTTTAAAATAAAATATTTCGTAGCAGATATTTCAAATTCGTCTCACAACACAGGTTTCTTTATCTGCATAGGTAAATCATGGTATAGTGTCGAGACACTCTTCTTCCCCATTTTCGAAACATTGCGTGCTGAATGGCGAAACTTGTTGTCGGAGCGAGGAAATTAAAATATCTAATTGTTGCTGCCGAGCGGTTCTGCGCGACTAGAGCAAGTAAAATGAAATAATAATTTTACTTTCAATAAAATTATGGCATAGTGGCGTATAGGTTTGTATTTACAAGTACCACCTATGCAGCATACATTGACTATTAGTTAGCTGCTCTAGCTCTCACACTCGTAGATAGTTTTAGCTCCAACTATTGTGCTGATGCCATTGTTATAGCAAAGAATAAGTCTAATATGTGTATGAGTGTTGGCTGTGTACCAGCGTTTTTAGGATTCCATAGGAAAAAATATTTGAAAATCAAATAAAATTGAAACGGAAATATCTTAATGGAATCGGAGTATCCAAACACTAATATAGATTCCCAGGTTCCATCTCCTCTCCGTCCACTCTGCTATGAACCTGCGAAATACAGAATAAAGTTAAAAAATATAAGGAATATTTATTAGGAATAAATAAAATTTATATTATAAAATAAAGAATTTACTCCGTTCTTTACTTTATAAACATATAGTGGACTGTTCATCATCATTGCCATCACCTACGCTACAATAGTACGGTATTAAAAGACTTACAAGGTATAAGGAAACAGCAATTAGAATTTTTTTATGTAACCATAAACCCAATATAATAAATTTGATAGACTTTTATATAGGCGCAGTGTGTGACTACCGCGACGGTCTCGCCTTTCATTCGTGGAAAATGGATTATTTCCTTCTCACTCCCGTCGTCGCCTTTTTCCAAGTTAAACTATTATTTAACTTAATTTAAGGTATTATATAACTAAGGAGGGCATCGTCGCACAGTATATTCTCAAACGTTGTGTTTTCGAATCCTGCACAGTGGAATTAATTATATATTTACAATTCTTCGCTCTCAAAACAATACAAGCTACAGCGTTGAGTTTCGCCATTCAGCAAAATATTTGCAGAAAATAGGACGTTCCCCCCAAGTACTTATCAGGGTAGGTCCCTTTGCTTACTAAGTTAGACGAAGGATACAAATTAAAAACTACAATTGCACGGAACCCTCCATAAAGCCATTTCGACTTGCATATATATACATAACCCTTTGATATTTTCTTCAAGTACAATGCGTTTTCTCTTTCAAGAAATGTTGCTAAGATACAAAAGATAACAGTGAGATAACGTTATACGGGTTTACATATACATTTATACACTTTTACCTTTAAATTTATATTTTTGAGTTTCTTTGCCATCACATTGCTCTTTGTCATTTATCAAAAATGACTATCAAAAATATTTCATTTCCCTGAACGGCAATCGAACCCACAACCGTGGCGTTCACTGTCGCACTTTCATAGGGGTATGAAACCACGATAGTTTCAAATAATAATATTGATGAAATATTACATAATAACACGTTTTCAAATTAGCGGCGACCACAAGTGTGTCGGTTGGGATACGTCACTTAAACAATTTGCCTCCACCATTAAATCGTTAATCTTAAAATTTAATAGTTTCGTGATTTAACCCACAAATGAAGCTTCAATGGAACGTCGTCGGTGCTTTAGTTGGAGCTTCGATTACTATTTATAGCATGTATTTTAAAAATATTGCAATAAGAAACGTACGTTCTAAATAAAAACTCTATAGTAAACTATGTAAATTTTTTATATATTATATTATTTTAGTGGATTTTTTTTCGTTGGAGTTATTTATGTATTTAGTATAATTTTTCTTTCTTTAATGTAGAAGTTTTTCTACTTCTAGTTTAAATACATTTTAATATTTAATAAATTGTCTTGCATGTCTTAGTCTTATGATGTTACTAAGTAATTATTTTTGAAATATCGGAAATTAGCAAAAATCTCCCACCAGAGATGGTTTCACGCTGTATCCCGCACACAGCAGTGTAGGCAGAGGGAACCTAGTATTAAGACACTCCGTTCCTCACTTTTTGCCGAATTCTGGAGGCATTGCGAGTTGGAGGTAAGTAGGAAGAGGAGGAGTAGGAGGAGGAGGAGTAGGAGGAGTGTAAGGAACGGAAGTGTCTTAAAAGGAACGGAGTGTTTTATCACTAGGTTCACAAGTTCTCTCTGCCCACGCTGCTACATCCCGCGGATATAAATAAGTGATAATGAAATAATTTAAAAAAAAACAAATTCCCATACTGTTTCAACTTATTAAAATATGATTAAAATATACGCTCTATTAATTTCAAATGCTGAACGCATTTGAAGTATTTTTTTAATACCATACAATTATATACAATTATATTATGTTAGATATATTATTATTATAATAGGATAAAGTTGAAGGATCTGACGGCCTCGCCAAATACTGGAAGTATTGCGTGAGTGGCAGAGGAAATTAGATATTTATTTAAATTTATATTTCCCTTTTATTTGCTCGACACCAAATCACATTTTTTGCGTTAAAGTAGAACACATATCCATCCTCACAAACTTTCAAATTTATCATATTACAGAATTAAATTAAACATTAGTTAGAATAAGATATACCTACGAGTATATAAACGATTACCTTGCTCCTCCATCTGTAAAGCGCAATATTAGATATCCTTTGAAACAAACTCTACTTTCTAAGTGTATACAGTGTCATTAGACTATCAAGTAACTTGAAAACTTATCAATGAAAACTTTGTATTAATAATAATATTTAGTTATTTATATTTGATTTTTTACAGTTATGTTTCTATCACCAAATATGCCTCGCTTTCTTGTTACGAGAGCGAGACATTATAAATACTGTATCCCTCCAAGTGGAAATCGAACCCTCAGCCACAATGCTAATAGTAAAGCACCATCCGGACTATTAGACTGTACCTACTACTCAATTTATTCTAGAAATAATATTTTCTTCTTTTCTGAAACTACGAATAGTTGTCATGAATCATCAATTTCTATAGCCAGGCTTAGGCATTAGCATCATTTGGCTTGCTCGAGACTTAACGATTGAAAGTTCAAGGTCTTCGGGAAATAATATTTATTGTATAGAAAAAATGTGTTCGTGAAATAAAATGTAGCGGGAATTAACGATTTATTTATTGTGGTTTATGTTTTATAGTTGAAAGTACTTTCTTTTCTTTTCTTTTCTCGAAATTTCTATGGTCATTCCCATAGAACTTTCGAGAAATGCTCTAGCAGAGCTCGCTCTCTTGTAGTTCCAACTCTTCTTGGTTGCAAAATTTCAACTTTAAAGTGCAGTAGTTGCATCAATGGCAGATAGTCAGAATCGAATATCTTAATGGAGTGTAGTATGCCTTATAAAACAACAATTAAAACATTGAAATTTGATAAAAGCTCCTCGCGCGTGTGAGAAGAAACCCATTTAACAATTGTACACGTAAATTCAAAGAATCTTCGGTAATATTATATTTTACATTCAGTCGGAGTAGCGATCCCTTCCTCTTGTTTGTGGCTGAAGGAAATCATTAAGACCCTTTAAACTTTAGCTCCGGTTTTTGTGTAGAAATTATATTATTAAGAAAATCGCTTTTGTTAACGCTTAAAATCGCTCTTGCAACTGTTTCTAGTGTAGCTATTATTGGTCAGTTCCACTTAACACGGAGGTCGTTAAAAGCGAGTCGTCTTATAACATCGTAATGGACCGGTGTCAACTTAACATACAACGCATATAACACGCAATGCCTCCAGAATTCGGCACAAAGTGGGGAACGGAATGTTTTCACCCACTGCCTACCCTACTGTGTGCGGATTAAAGCGTGAAGTTTTACAAATAATTATTAAGTTCAACCGGATGAAGCTGTGAGCGGGTAGGTTGGCGTAAATAAAGCAAATACAAGCCTAAAGAGTATCGTTGAAAATGTTGAACAGTAAGTACAAAGAAACTAGTATCTACTCGTACACTACTACTACATCATACGTCATATCTGTCAATACGTGATGGATAGGTTCCACGTCGTGACAGACAAGTTACATTATTGTTCGGAGCTATTTTGATCATTTTTTTTTAATAGTGAAGTATCTTCCTGGTATCAAGAGATAGGAAGGAAGGTTCTTTCGTGTTAAATGGTGGAACTTAACACCGGGCTTTGTCTTAAATTAAATTAATTTTTGAATATTATTTAGGGTGTACAATAAACATTTCCACAAAAAAATCCCAGACTTATACAAGATTATTAAGAAAAAGAGATGGACCGGTCAAAGAGTCTAAGCAATGTCATTTATTTCTTAATTTTTTACAATATGTCCTTATAAATATGCTAATAAATGTAGTAACATGATGTAGAAACAGAAAGTACCCAATGATTTCAAAATAATTGAAATTAAAACTAATTGAAATAAAAACTAATTGAAATACAAAATTACTCAAAGGACCGATTATACTTGAACGACTTCTAAAAATTTCGGGTACAGAAAAAGAAGATAGAAAATTCTAAAAATAGGAGAGATTACTGAAACAATGGGCTCTCACAAAAGACTCGAAAAGGAAAGTGTCCCACAAAGAAACCTCGAGTACTGCACTTCTTAGCTTTGTAGAGAGTACGAACTGGTAAAGATTTGTCCATGATTTTTTTGTAAATATTCTTCGTGCTCGACTGTTTATTAGAAATTAGAAAATTATAGTCGTGGCGCAGGGGCTCGTCGCTTTCATCGGTTGTAGATTCGATTTCCACTCGGGGCAATTTAATTTATTATCATTTTTCCACTCTGGGAGACAAAGCGCTGAGTTGAGTCTCAGTGATTTCAATAAATAGACAGGTTTAGCACACGAGACAAACATCTCTCCTTCCATACTAAAAAAAACTCCCTCTCTACTAAAAAGCCTCAGGTTAGAATCCGTCAATAAATTTTATAAATGTAATAAAAAACATGGAGGAACTGTACGGACCATATTATGTATATAACGGACATATTATGATTTAATTTTCCAATTAAAAAAATCATGATTTAATTTTCCAATTTACATTTCATCCATTAATTACTATAACTATATATTTCCAACGTTATTTGTTTTTTAACAAATAACTTATAAACTTTCATTGACAATAACATTATGTAAACGTCTATTAAAACAGCCCATTACCGAAAGGCAGTAGAAGTAGAAGTATTGGGGAAAACTCCTAAAAAGCAATATAACGAGGTGAACTCGCCAAAGCCACAAAGAACGAGTGTGTTTCATTCAGGTGAAGCCGACCGGGAAGGGTGGATGTTGCGTGCATGGAAAACCACTTATACCGTCACCTAATGTCAATACAAGTACTCGTACTAATACCATGACCATTTTTTCATTTGGCCAGAAACAAATAATTGAAATTGGAAACTTCTACGCGCCGCTCTTAAAACTACATTCTCTCTGCCTTCCTGTCCTATCTGCTGTATGCGGGATACAGCGTGAAGTTATTTAATTTGTAAATTAAATTGTATAGTTATTTTAATATGAAATAAGGATTATAATATATAGTTAATAGAATATCGTATATATTATATATACAGCTTCAAGCTGAATCCCGCACATATCAGGATGGCGGCGGGAACCTGGGAACCTAATGATAGACATTTCCGTTTCCCATTTTGCGTTTTGCCAATATAGAATACCATCATGGCGAAAATCAAACGTGTAACAATGACTCATGAGATCTCTGAAATTGTTAATCTGAAAGATTGTCAACACGCGATGTTGTACCGTTTCTGATCCTATAAAAGGTGGAGTGTATATTTTGAATATTTAATACGTATGTAACAAATGTAACAAAGGCGGGTTCATCACGAAGGACAATGGGGGCTGTCGGTACCGGCAGCGGATTTTACAATAATTCAAATTTCATGTCTTATGGAAAAATAATAAATTTATCGAGAAAGGAAGAAAAGAAATAACATTACGCAAATGTGTGTGATGAAACTCATCGCACGTGTGGTCGACAGGAAGAGTAGACAGTTGAAAGAGTAGACAGAAGGAATCTTTATATTAGAATATGAGAAATATTTATACATATTTCCTTAAAATGTTGTTAGTATATTTACACTTTATAATGTGGTGGTATATTTTATTGGAACTCTACAAAACATACAATATGTGTATAATGTTTTTCCTAATAATTATATGCTTTTCTAACAGAATAACTCACGTTTTACAGAGTGGAGGCGTCATGTTCTCGCCCCTGGGACGTCTGCGAGTCGCTCAAGCTGTAAGGAAGCAGGTACATATTATATACATATTATATTAGCAACCTAAGCGTGGCGTCGCTCGTTTTAATTTCAAATCACACCAAATCTAAGTTACGCGTTACGTTTGACATATAAAATATTTATATGCTTTTATGAAAAATCCAACAGATATTTTCATACTATTACAGTATTCATCCACATCCTACTCCTTAATTTATTACTTTAATTAATTCCACTGAGTGCTTATCTGCTAACTACACTACACTACGTATAGTAATCTGAACAAGTAGTTTATTTCGTATCGAGGCCACACGTCGTAGATGAATCTCTGTTCTAATATTGATTCGCTTTTCAATATTGTATCGAAATAAAGTGAACCGCTCGGGTGTTTGTTTGGGGGGGCGGGGGTTACAAACTTTGCTTCCTCTTATAAAAGTGAAAGGATGTTCATTTATAATTATGAAAAAAATCTTTCTTTACAAATTAACTGACAGACAACGCGCAACCGAAACTACGCGGAGTAGAACGTTAAAATTTAGTATTCATATAAATTCCTTGATGACTGTAGGGGAGCACTAAGAGAGGCTTTCTACAAATATTTAATACATTCACTTCTTCAACAAGACTTCAAAAAGCGCGTCTGGTGCTACGCCTACCCTGCTATGTGTGGGAGCTAATAAAATGTTATGTATACGTTACGTTTAACATACGTATGTACGTTATGTATAACTTTTAAGAAAAAAGATGTTACTAATTATTTAACAAATAATATTTAACATTATTAATTTTATTATTATTTTTCGTAAATTTTCAGATTAGCCAAATCCCAGTGTTAACGTCTGAAGCAGCTCCACTCCAAGCTCCACTGTGCTATCAGTTAATCTGCCCCCCACTCGCGCCTCTACCCACTTGCGCGCCGTGTGAGATGCCCCCGCCGCCGTACGCTGTGTATCCATTACCGTTTGATAGTAAGTAATGAACGGAAAAGGAAAAAGAGTCTTTTGACACTTGTTCCTGCTATACGGAGAAAGAGTATAATTGATATGCCTTGCCCCCCGGCTACATTGAATTATTAACGACAAAGTTAAATCAAATTAAATTTAGCAGAATGAGCGAGTGACAAAATGCTTATGTTTTTTCTAGCAAAATCAAGCTTATTTCATGCATTCGCGAGACGTCGGTCGGGTAAAGAAAGACACGGTGATATCTCTGTTATCACTGAATAGTGGTGGTGATTAGATTAAACTGTACCACACACACACATACATCACATGTCACATGTCACTGTACATCACATTGACATGTCACAAGTGAAGATAAAATATCTAAATTGGTTCAAGTAATGTCACCATAGTTGCAGAAAAAAATAATATTTTATTTCAGCTTTTTACTGCATCCCGCACACAGCACGATTAGCCAAGGGCAGCAGAGTAGGCAGAGGGAGCTTCGTGGTTCGATCACCACTTGGGGGAATCGATTATTTTTATTTCTTCGTTTCGGTAGTCATTCAGTCACGTCATTAAGTTGTACCAATCAAGAAGCTGTTTCTAGAACTAGTGTGTTTCGACACTAGTTTCTGCTGCCTAGTATAATGTATAGCGTAACGTAACGTAAAACGTTTATTTGTAGCCACACCAGCTATCTACGCTCCTCCGACTCAGTACGCGCTGCTCCCGGCCCCGTACGGCGCGGCCTGCTGCGAGCCCACTTGCTGCGCCCCTCTGGACAAGCAGCCCCGCGTGCCCGCGCCCCCATTGCACCCAGCCTTTATTTATTAATCTTAAAATGAGACTTCATTAGTATAATACATATAACATTTTATTTAAGTTAGATATTATATAATGGAATTTGTCATTCAATTCATTTACAGTAAAAAGCCGTCATTACTTTAGATTAAGTGTTTTTTTTGTTTCTAGTTTACAATTAACATAGTTTATGTCAAATGTTATTTGAGGAAGCTTACTTTAATTTAAAATATCTTAAATTAAAATGTTGTAATAGTTATTTGATAAGCTATTTATAATTGCTAATGTAAGCTGCTTTTTAGATATATTTTTAGATTCTGCAAAACCATTCCTTTCGCTCGAGTCTTCCAATGTTTATTGTGCTCAATCAATTTCTGTATTTCTGATTAGAAGTGGGTCATTTTTTATTAAAGATAATAGATAAATAATTAATCACATATTATTTTTTTGCTGGATGCGAAGAGCTGAAGATTGAGCTCAGTGGCGTCCCACTGGGGAGCCCGACAGCCTGATACTTGTAAGCAATTGAAACGCATCTTTCTAAAATGGCACCAATGTCTTAAGTATTACCCACTTTTTCTAGTTTCGTGTTTAGTTCCACGATATTTGGGAATGCCGGGGACGATAGTTGGAGATATTAAAGTGATGCAAAAGAAGTGTTCAAGATATTAGACTCTCGTCTATTTGGGTGTGTTTTTGACAATTTTGTCTATATCTGGTTGTACCTATATCTTAGATAAATAAAATGTTATACAATAATTAGCTTCAAACAGGTACTTGTAAGTAAAGTGGACTCACATTCTATCCTTAATTTAAGAGAAATTAAATTTATTGGAACGCGTTACACTCCGAATAGTCATTATAAACATATTGTTGATCGTGAAATGTTCATTTTGTATGTTAATGTGAAAAGTGATAAAGAATTCACACATTTGATTGTATTGTTGTTTTTCAATCACAATATGTAAGTAGCGCGTTCTGGTGGTGGTGGTGGTGGTTGTGGTGGTGGTGGTGGTGGTGGTGGTATTGCACACAGCAATAAATAGAACGCAACGAATTATAGCGCAAATGGATAAGTTGCTAGCGTTAGAATGTATTACCTCAATAAAACATTTGTTAATATCGCTTGTTATCCTTCTAAAGGAGTTTTGTTCATCCATAGAATAAGATTGCTTTGTTGCCCTAAGACCAGAGATATCTATTTTTGAACAGTTTAGTTACGTTGCGATTGACGAGATAAATCTGGGGTCCAAGATGTGATGACTTTACGGTGTCAGAGTTGGAGTATCTGCAATCGTTGTTAACTGTTGACTTGGATGGAGTTTAGAAAATAGTATCATCACCTCAGAAAAATCTAAGTGCACGCCCAATGTACAATTCTATTCCATTTCCTATAGAGACAGTCTCGTAAATATTAGAGTATAGATTTTGTTATTTCTCTTATTAGACGTTGTTTTGTCATTGCTAAAGAATAAGTACATACATGCGTGCGTGTGAAAAATTAAATTTGATAAATCGTCAATATTGTGATAATATATGACATTGTTGATTTCCCAGATCAGATCGTAGATTTATTTAAAACAATAAATAGGACCAAAAAGCAACGCAATTGACATAGGTTGCCCTGTTTGACATTTCAGAATATTTTGTTAAAGGTGACACTCGTTTAGAATCATAAACTTAGGGCATATATTATAGCACTATATTTTATATCGGTTATTGCATAAGATATATCCGTAATGTAATAATTGTTGTAGTTGTTCCATATGCTAAACGACAAAGACTAAATAAATCATATTTCATTAATAAATGTAGTTTCATAAAAATATAAAATTGTAATATAAAAATTTTATCAAAGTTATTTATATCTTGTTAATACAAACTAAAACCAATTTTTAATATTTGAATCGATGTTGTGTATGTAGATGCTGATTTAGTATTTGACACTCGGTCTGTGTGTATTTAATATTCGGCCTTTAAACATTTAAGCTTGCTCTCAATTACTCCAAGTTCAACAACTGTTTCTACTTCGTTAAATATCTACTGGCCAGGCCACTGGACTGGTATTTGATCTATGTATTAATAATAATTGATTGAAGTAAATCCTAATGAGGAATTTACTACCGCAATATATAAACGTGAAGTATATAGAATAAATAAATTTTATAGTTTAAATACGAAAAAAGAATAATAAAATTTGATAGGTAATAAAAAACCTACAAACAGTTGTTGAATATCTAAACTATTAATAATGTAACGGAAAACGCTGTCAATTTAATAACTTGGACTTTTACTATTAGACCGTAAGTCGTACGTTTTGCTTGATTGCTCAATTTTTTTGATTTTACCATTAGATATATAATTTAAGTAATGTAATTATTTAGTTTTTAGCACTTTTCTCTTAACATTTTGACTTACTTTTGATCAAATAAAATTTTGATATTTCAAAAATTGTAAACAATTGCACTTATTTCCATGATTGGCTTGCTGCTACGCTAGATATAGAACAATCTTAAGCTAAATCTATCGATCACGTTCTACTATTTGATGTTATTGTCATAAATGTGTCGCGCTGTTATCGTTGGTTAAAGAAAAAGAAATCTTAAAATAGAATATAGACACTACATTTATGCCAATAACGTTTGTATCATTCCGTGGCCTAGACACAACTGCCTGACATATCGGAGAAATTGAAGATCACTACGCTATATTTATTTTTATTATATGTAATATATATCTTATTATATGATATCTCATGGACGTACTTGTGACTACTAAGCGATGTAATTTAGACAATATTACGTTATATGAACGTTAGAAATAATTAAATAATATTTAAGTATATTTAATTAGATTAATTATGTGCTTAACGTACGTATATAATGTGATTCGTCTGATATATTAACATAAATTATTATTTGTTCATTAAACACAGCAAGAGCCTCTTTCATAATTACTTCTTATATTGCTTATCAATATAGAATATTATAAAATTTCCAAAATTTTGCCCGAAATGTGTTAAAATATTGAATAAAAAGCCTGCTTATGTCTATAGTTATATATTAGGAACGGACACAAGCCTTTCAGTGGTGACAAACATAATTAACATTAAACTTCATCTAAAACTATAAAACGACAAATAATTGAGACACTCAAGGAGTTAATGTTAGACTTAATTTAGATTCATGCAATCTAAATGTAGCCGTCCTTTTTCTTTAAATCTACAAAAATGTATTAGGAAAGTTGTCCAGGTGCGGAATCTTGAAATCCGTCGAAATAATATAACAGGGACTAAGACAATATCACGTTAGAATGTTGAGTAGATGAAAGGACTTTAAGATCTAAATGAACAGTATTGGGCGTAAATATTGTATAAACTTTTGTTATATCGGGCTAAAGCTCATGCAGTTAATTGAATTTATCGCACTTTGCCTTATTCATAATTGTTTGAACATTTAAATCATTGAACTCTACAGGTTCTTTAAAACTGCCATACTCTATTCATTAGTTATCCCTCTTAGATACTACTATATAGTTAACTTTTAGAGCTAAACTTCAATCTTTTGCTAGTGTCGATTCAATGTTATCTAAATTTAAGAGGCTTCGTGGTCTTTTTTCCCGTAAACTAGTGACATTTTTGATATCTTTACAAATTTATTCTGAAATCATTGTCCTCGTCTTTTTAGATATTTGTATTTGTATCGCGAAATATTCTGTTGTAGTTGTACCCGTATATTCCTATAATATTTTAAACGTTGACTACTTTTAAGACGTAATGCTATACTTCCGATATTACGGGGGTGACCTGTCCGTGTGTAACATACCTTCAATGTTAGATCTATCTAATATTCACCCTGAAACAGTCACTTTGTTCGTTTGTCTGTAACTCGTAAATTTTCATACATATAATACATTTCGAAATCAAATAATAAAAACGATAACAGTATAACGAATAAAAATCACTATTTTGCTTGTAATGTTTCGATCGGTGTAATAAATGCTTCTAAGTGTGACATTAGTGGTATACTTTTTGTTTAAATATTCTAGCTTATTTTTCAATATTTTAAATGTCACCTTTTTGATATCAAAAAGTACGGAAATGAAATAAATAAAGACATGTTATATATAAGCATATACGTAATAATTCTCCTACCATTCGAACTATATGTGTTGTAGAATTTATCAATTGTAGTTTAAAAATATTATATTCTCATATCTATCTATGTATATTTCGATCTTAATATAGTTTTCTTCAAAGATGTTAAGAAGTGTAATAAATAGATCATATTTATATATAATATATATATCAATATTATAAGATAGATCAAAAGTGACATAACTCTATGATTGTAATAATTCGCATTAAACTAAAAAGAAATTCCTTGTTATTCGCTTACAGCGCTGTGAATAACGATCTATTTATCTAGTATAGTTATAATAATTTAAACGTTTGGAGTTACGTCACTTTTGAACTGAACTCATATTCAGTCATTGCGCACATTATTAATAATATACGAATTAAATAAGAAACGTATTATACAAGTAAGTCATCGAATGTATGTAGATGATTGTTAATTGTTATTAATATATAATGTAATAATAAATATTGTCTAGTTATATATGTGATATTGTTATTGGAATAATAAATATTTTAAACTAACTTAAATTACTTCTATATTCTTCTTGTTGACTTTTGTGTAATAGAATAATTTCGGTAAGATAAGATAAGAGAATAGATTAAGAGAAGAAATTTTAAGGATGTTACGTGTTATAGAAAATAGATCATTAGCGCGTAATATGTGTACAAGACACGAAAAACAGATACGTGCGCATGAGTTGATGAATGTGTCGATTTAGCTGGGGTCGCTGTCGTAATCATCTTTTCATTTGCCTATAAGAGTCTAAACAGTTTACAATTTGTTTCTTTTAGTTTAAAAAATTTTATCTGATTAGTATCATATGGAACAGGCAAATATCAATAAAATTCTCGTTATATTTGCACGATAACTAATACATTAAGCGTTTATGTTCAAAAAATATCTGTATCTTGTATTGCAATGATGTTATGAACAATATTTTATTGTCGTTATTTAACAAAACCTAAGAAATTTAATATAGTAAAATATTATGCGATGGGAATTGATAAAAAAACGATGTATTTTTTTTTTCAGTTATTTTTAAGCAATCTGCGCATCTGACCCTAGCTAATATTGTAATGTCATTTAACGTGGTTATTTAATATCAATAGGTAAGAGACAAAAATCATAATACGAAAAGGCTTTTGTGATTCTTTCGTTTTAAGCTATTTTTATAGTAATAGTTTTATCACTTCTCTCAAATTTTGAAATGTAGTTAAATAAGAAAATTAAAATCTTTCAAACAAAATCTGTCGTGGAATACGTATGTACGTAAAACAATCATTTGGACATTTAGTTTGTTCGATAAGTGACTTTTTGTCAAATTTAGAGATTTTAATTTAAGTTATAATATGATATCTGACTCCATATTTCAGACATACTCGTATACGTTTCCGAATTCCGAACAATTTAAAAAGTAAAACACATTTTATATTCACTTTTGTTACGAATATTGATCATCGGAACTAATATTGTATTTCTTATTTAACTACACTATGTCACTAACTCCGGTGTACCACACTAATATTTTCCCTATTTATAGACATAAGTACAATAAATACTGAAGCAATAACAAATAATTATATTTAAATCGAATATAATAAAGTACGAGTAATTATAGAGTATAAGGACAATGTGTTTTATTCTCACCTTCCTCCTTCCCTTGTACTCCCCTGTCACACCGTCTGACTGTATTCGCAATGGTTGTGAGTTCATATCCTGTATGAGGGCAATCAATTACGAGTATATTGACTTTTTTGCTCTGGTACGTTGATAAAACGCGGCGTTGGGTTCCGCCCCTCAATAGGCAATATCACTCGGATACTCACGGAGGAGATGTTGCGTGTTGAGTGCTTTGCCTCGACACCAAATGAATAAATAAAAACATAAAATTAAATATTTTTTTTATGGAGAAAGACGAGGCAAAGGGGTCACCTAACCAGGTAAGTGATCTCCACCGCTCACGACCCCATGCAACACCAGAGGAGCTACAGATGCACTGCTGGTCTTTAAAATGAAAAAAAAAAATTAATCTGTTTCATTTCCCCGAGTGATTGTGTCTGCACCAACACTGACCATAAATGATCTTAAAAAAAAACATTTTTATCGTTCAAACGCCACCTTGGACAATGTTCAATAAGCTTCGAAATCGACTTGGTATGTTGCTACGTACTGATGGTGCTAACAAATAATCCAAAATGACGGTTATAAGCTACTCTCAATAACAAACAAATAAGCTATCCTATCTTTCAAGTTGGATCAGACTGCACACAGTGTGCAAATTAGATTAAAATTTATTCAGTAGTTCAGGAATCTAACGAGGATAAACAACGTGACACGTGATTTATATTATATATATATATACATTCCTTAAGCCCAATACAACATTAGTTCGGGTGCCTCAGAAGCCCCACTGTACATACTTGTAACTCGCGCCTGGCGATGCTCGCTGCTCGCTGGCCGCGCGTCGTCCTCGTAAATTAAAAACATTATTTTTGACAATTTACATTGCAGCTCGCCTCGTTTCTAATAATTTCTCAGGCTGGATTGAGTTTCTTACAAGGTCGAGTAAGAATGGATGCGGCAAAGCTTATATATGTTTTAAAACAACAGTCAATTAAGTTATATAAAATAAATACTATTTTTGAGGAGTGTCAGTTCTATTTATTTTAAAGCTTAACCACTCATTTGTATATGGAATGCTTTCGTTACTGACAGACAACGTACAGAAAAGACTACTGGACTTAGAAATTTGAAAATTAACACGCAGATTGTATTGGATAGCCCATACTAAATAATTGTTGCTAATCAAATTGTAGTCTTAAATAACTTAATACAAAGATAGTACTGCCGAATCCAAACTCTTCATAGGTCCCATCTCCTTGGATATTGGCCAATGAATGGGCAAGTGGCGGATAAGCTGTCACCAGCGCCCGAGATGCATCGCCCTCATGACACATTAGGCAACTCAGTTAATTAAGATCCTACTAACTACTTTATAAATTCTTTTAGTATCTCCTTATAGCTCCTGCCGACGACTTCGCCTGCTTCGCCGAAATATTTGACGTGTTGTAATTTAGCCTATAACCTTTCTGATAAATAGACAATAGAATACAAATATAACTGTTAGATAGTTTAGTTTGAACCAGTATTTCTCGTTATTGGCGTGGCATCAAGCAAATTATTCAGGTTTATAATATTAATGTAGACTAGAAAATTGACTTGAAAGTGTTTGAGAATTTCCATTTATTAAAAGACAATTTTAGTCATATTTCATATGTCATTAGAACCTACTTATAAGTACATTAAACCTATCTCAACTGCTCATATTTACATAATTATTACTCAAATATTTCAAAAACCTTTATCAATCAAGTAAAAAAGCCTTCAGAAATCCGATTTGCTAACAAATTTGCTAAACAAAACGAAAATACACAGTCAAATAAATGACTTCCTTTTAAACTCAATTATGACCCAGATCTAATACAACGGGAATGCACTTCTTGTTAAATCTAAAATATAAAGCGTATGAAAAAACTGGACTGGACAAAAGAAGATAAACTATAGAGAAGACTATATAATAGAGCAAGAAGGAACATGATCGTCTAAATTATGGTATCATACATAATAATATCTGTGACGGTTGGCAGAGTATACAAAATGTAGAGTAAGCGTCTATTGATAATTATTTTATATTGCTGATGATTTTGTTTTGTTAAACGCGGTAATACGCGCAGTAAACGAGACAGTTTGTGTGTTCGATTTCCACTGGAGGAAATAAAATAATAATATTTTCATTTACACACTCTGGTAATGAAGCAAAGAGCACCGTTGAGTTCCGCCAATCTAAACTTTTATCCAGTATTAGGCAAATATCTAACACTAGGTTCCTAGTTTCCATCTGCATACCCTCGAATTAATAAAAAAAAATCGTGGTTCCTTTGTCGTTCTTCATAATTTTATTATCCATTAGTCTGTATATCAGCGTTATTGTATCCGTATTTTTTATCCTATTTTTGACTGGAAACTTTCATTATATATATACAAAGTTTAATCTATTTTTTTCTTATACACTTCTATACTATAATCGTATTGTCTCCATTTTCTTAGAGGACGCACCGACCGAGCCCTCGCACACCCCCCAGAGCCTTTAAAGTACAAAAAAAACCGTATTTCTTTACAATAGAGTTTGTTTTAAGTAATCTCACAATGTGTCCTATTACGTTTCGACTTAGCCTTTTAGGAGACGCGACGGCGCTAAAGAAGCTCACCACTTAATTTAAGGCTGAGATATTCTTCACCCCATCCAAGGTCACGTAGACCCGTCAGATGACGTGACAGCCACCGTCTACAGTGAAAGTTGCATGGAAATACTAGAAAATAGTTTTAGAAGAAGTCTAGTCAAATAATAATAGACCTAATCATTCATTTTTAGTTCATTTATTTTGAATTTATATTTAATTATAAAATAACGTTCTTGAATTAATGAATACAAGAGTTCACTATAAAATATTGCATAATGAATTGCACTCTATAATTATATTTGACCACTTTTCGTATTATTAAATAGTTTGAACGTTAAATAAAAAAATACAAATAGAGAAAAAGGTAAAGAGAGAGAAAATATATAATATATTTTTGAATACAAAATTTTGTGTAGAAAAATAAAGATAACGTAAATTGAAGACACAGGTTCTCCACTTTTCATTTGAATTTAAAATTTCTTATTCCAATATTATTATTTTAGCTCCAACCTGTATTATGCACATAGTAGGGTACTCAGAGGGAACTCACTCACTCACTTTGCTCTGAATTTTCATTGAGTAGCGGAAATCACCGCCATGCCTGCCCTGCCTTATTACCGGAAAAGGAAGGGAAATGAAAATACTACATTTCCTATTACCCTACCGTATTGAAATATTTACACATTATTCTATTATTCACTTATTTAGGTTTTGTTAATCTCATATAAATATTTAAATGTATCACATAATTACATACTTTAAAAAGGTTATAGATTCCAGGCCTACTCGAATAAATTAAATATTTAATATTTTAATTTCTTCACTCTAGTGTAGAAGCAAAGCGTGGCGTTGAGTTCCGTTTTTCAAAACGCAATGCCTTCAGAATTCTATGGAAAATAAGGACCCAAGTATCTCCCTCTGCCCACCCTGCTCCATGCGAGATATAGCGTTACGAACCTAGACTACTTACACGCAGTTTGTCTTGTATGTAGAGACAGCTGCACTATAAATATTTTTTAGTATTTTAATCAGCCCGTATAATCGCCTGCAGTCAAATACATTTACATCCAACAATTGTTATAGACTGAGATCCTAGGGCCCCCAGATCTACGTCATTTTAGCAAAGCTCAAATTTAGAGGGTTAATAGTTTAATATGTAGATAAAAGTATATGCATACTCTCTAACTTGAAACTGAGGACCTTCCAGAGATAGCGCCAACTTAAGGTACACGTTCAGATATCGGTGCTCGTTTACAAACATGTTTTTAGGAATATTGTAAAAATGTATATTTGTTGTTACCAGATCCTTTAC
>JBAIZZ010000322.1:325528-361880 GCA_037355905.1 Heliconius aoede | reverse complement strand
CTCGGTTGTAGCAGTTAATGGCAAGTGGATACTGTGGATACACATGTACAGACGGTTCGGACGTATCAGTGCGTGACGCTCCGGAACTGAACATGCTTTTCAAATATACCATTTACTTGTTTAGAACAAGTATAACATCCTATATGTATTCCTTTTTAAAGTAACTAATTTTTATTTTCTTCAAATTTTTGTGAATTCCTTTTTTTAAGTTTACTACTGTATTGTTCACTGCACACAGTCATCTCACACAGAATACTAGTGTTAAGACACCCCGCTTACTATTAAAACACTTTCCGCCGAGTGCTTGAGGCGAAATCCAACACCACACCCGCCGAATGGAAATCGAACCCACAAGCATCACGTTTACAGACATACGCTCATGCCTCTGTACCATAAATGCCTCATGCTTGAAGCCTTGTGAATCTTTTATTTTAAAATATATATGATTACTGTTAGAATTTATTATTTCGACTTCCTCGCACTGCTTGACAAAGAAAGGTTAAATTTCGCCTTTCAACACGCATTCTCACGACAATGACAACGACGGTATATGTTGAAGGTCTGTCTTAATATTAGATTCACTCTGTTTACTCGGCTACACGCACATGCGGGTATCCCGCATGTGCGTGTAGGCAGAGGGAACCTAGTATCAAGACACTCCGTTCCCCACTTTTTGCCGAATTCTAGAGGCATTGCGTGTTTAGTGGCAGAACTCAACGCCGCACTTTCCCTCAACCTCAGAGCGAAGAAAAATGGAAATATAAACGTAAATAAATATTTCACTTCCTCGAGTGAGAATCGAACCCTCAACCGCCGCGTTTACGGGCGGCACCCTTGTGCCACTGCGCCACGATGGTCAATAATAACGGTGTTTGTTATCAGAGCATCTTGCCTTTTTCTCTAGTTAAGGAACAAAAATAAAAAAATTGAGAAGTATATTTAAGGAACTTATTTTTAACACACAAAATCACTCTGTTTCAATTTTCGAGACATTGTGGGCTTAGGTGCGACACGTCACACATTCTCTTGTCACCAGAGAGAAGAAATGTAAATAATGTTTCCCTAGGTGAGAATTGAATCCATATCTATCGCGCTTACAGTTAGATGACCTCGACTAATACATACTTAGCTTATAGTGTATACTTATTTATTTAAAAGTACAATACTTTTCTACTTAAATGTACGTGCTGTCTTTCCTAGATGCTGTAAATGTAATGTAACTCGCCGTCCTTCATATGAGTTATGCCAACACACACTCCCCTAATAGGAACCTTATTAAAACCAAAAAGAATTCATTTTCATTTGTTTCTTAAAGCAATTTAGATTTTCAAATTAATCTGATAAAAATTTAAACCAAAAAAAGACGGGCACTAGCGCCCAGTTTTTGTTATAATAATTGCGTTTTTATATAGCCTTCAGTGCGGCCAATTTAGATATTAAGATACATTGTGGTAAGTAATTATCCTAGATTGGACAATCATGGGACTTGGGAAATAAAAAGCTGTATAAGTAGCTTTGCCACGTATTATTACGTAACACTTAATTAATATAATATCAGTTATTTCTTTTGTGCGGGAAAGGAGTGTCTTAATACTTGGTTCTCAGGTTCCTTATTCCTAGCATTAAAATTTAAAATATAAAACAGTGGATTAATGTTTGATTTTTTTTATAAAGCTTAAAGCTCGTCCCTCTGACGTAATAGTCAGAGACTTTTTATATCTATTGTTTTCATTTAAAAGTTTTATAAGGATTTCTCCAAGGATGTGTTTGATTAATAACTTGTTGGTTCAGGACTTAGTTTCCACTTGGGGTTCGATTTTTAAATAAATTTGAGTCTTAAGTCCTAAAATATAATATTAAAAAGATTGGAGTTGAGCTCCACTCAACACACAATATCTGAAGCGGTAATTGGAGAATACTAAGTTTTATGTATCTACTTCACTTCACAAGGAAACGCATAAAAATGAAAAATATATTAAACAGCTAGTCGTCGCCAGCAACTTTGTTTGTGAAGACTTTAAAATGCAAAATATTTTTATATCCTATATACAGTTAAAAAAGATAAATTTTCTAAATAAACACTTGTTTGAAGCAAATCGTGGAGCGGGGACCAAGTATATGACTGTAAACGCGAAAGGTTGTGGGTTCGATTCTTATAACGAGAGAGAGAGCTTCTCAGGTCTGATGCATTAACTTTAGTGGACTGACGGTAAATTCTTTTGACGTTCAAAAAATGGAACATGCAACTTCTCATTTTGAATAAATTTATTTGAATTTAATAATTGAATTGATGCAGTGTAAAGCTAAAAAAACGCTGTCTATAGTATCTAACTATATTATGGCTATATTATCAGGATTTAAAAACAAACTGAATTCTTATTATAATAAACTTGGTCCTATCGTAGAGCTACTTTACATAGGCGTGATACGACACTTCACCGCTACGCCGTAGCATGCTACGAAAACAAATATTCTCACGCTATTTGCGAAGGCCAATAAATTAAATATAATAATATAATTTGGTTGTTCATTATTATGAAAGATATAACACTTTAGACATTTTCAATGCTTTTTTAGCTTTACGCTACATTTCGCACATAACAGGGTTAGGCTGAAGAAATCGTGAAACACAGTGTTAGGCCACTCCATTTACTATCCTTCGCCGAATTTTGGAGACATTTCGTGTTGAGTGGTGGAACTTAACGCCGTGCTTTGCCTTGTTATCAGATCAAATAAATAGAAATGTGATTCATACTTTATTTATTCCTGTGGAAATCGAACCTACAACCTGTCGCCTAAAGTCACATGCTTATGTTCTTTGCAAAAAAGTTGTTAATTATTGAAATATTTTGGACCGTTTCCGAACTAACTACTTTATTTCAACTACTATTTCTTTTATAACTTCGAATTTGAAAAATGTTTAAAGTTGTTACGAACTTTAATTATTTAGAAAATATCTGTTTCATTTTATTTTAATTTGTTATAAATAAAATAACAGACAGCTGAAAATTTATCGATATTCGATTTACAAAGAACGTACTCCAGGCACTCTTGATAGAAAAAAAAACGTTCTATTTCTAATCAGACTAGACGCTGACACAATAACCCGTCTCGTCTTACAGCCATCATAATTTACATCAAAATGCTTTGCAAAATGAAACATATATATTCATAGTCATTCTCTAAAATATGATATGGTCACGCCTCAGAATTGTGGTTACAGGATCCCTTGCATTCAGTTCAAGGAACCGTCGAACGAAGGCACGCAATTACCGACTGACTCATGGCCAGAACGAGCAGTATGCGGCGTTCCAATTGCAACTCTGTTGTATTTTCTCCCGATTATCAGCCTGCCTTTAAGATGCAGCTGAGGGGTGTGAAAGGGGGTGAAGCAACGCGGCGCCTCAGTCTACCCGTGGCAGCCGCGCCGGACGCACGCCTCATGCCATAGCGTACAAATGAAGACTCCGTGGTTTTACAATTCGCGAACAACGTACACTTGTTACCGCAAACCAGCTTGTTTCTGTTGATTGTGATACTCTTCCACCTGGTAGAGACTCTTTAGGACTGTTCCCGTTTGTGGCTGATGTGAGTTGATATTTTGCAGACTGCGTCTGCAAATCACGTGCCCTAGATTTGGGGTGTCGTCGTTGGACTGCACGAATGCTACTTTTACATTTATTTACCACCAGGCAATGCTTCTTGTAGAACAAGTAGAGTAGAGAGACTTGAAAGTAGCATGTAGTCGACGGTTGTTTTAGTATCTACAATATTTATTTACTGTCATTTTAAATATCATTTTAATATTCTGGCTAAAGATACTATTAATATACAAGTATGTTATGTACACATGCGATTGGCAAGGCAATTATTTCTCATGTCTTCATGGTACTTTATGCTAATACTTTAGACTATTTCAATATCCATCACGACAGAGCCTGCATAGAGGAGGCTTTGCATTGACATTTACACGTATGTAAGTAGTGGTCTTAAATCTATATAACCATTTAACAGAATCACATAGACTGTACTGTCGCGCCTGTCGTGCTTATATCGTTTTCTGGGGCGTAATGCGTTTCGGTACGTATTCATATTATAATAGAGTTGCTTTTCAAATGAAGGGAGGCAAGTAGAAACATTAAACCCGACTGTAAATTCACTATGTTATTTCTTCATTTTTAGTTAGGTCTTCTGCAACGCTCCGCCACTCTGCCACTCGCTTTACTTGTCCGCAGACACCTGGATACGCAACGTATTATTGTGTTACTTGACGTATATATGTGGGGTTGAAGGGCGTGAAGCGCGTTGCACACGTGTATGAGTTAAGGTAAATAATTGCTACCACGTGCTCCAATTAACCTTCCCCCGACCTTTCTGAGCGCCTTAGTTGCGAGCGCCTTATTTGGGTATGCTCTGCACAGCTGTTGTAAATATTAAGTTATTGTCATATTAGGCTAAAACATTTCAGAATATATTTAACTACATTTAGGGAAATAAACTGAAATGAATAGACTAGAATTGACTGGACTCCTTCAATTGGGTCTGCAATTAGATTTTTAGACTGTGTCAGAGATGACTATCAGTTTTGAACTACATAGACGACTTAATATTCCAAACGGATCATTTGGCAGAACACATTAGATGAGGCTGTGTGCGTGTAAGGCGGCGGTGTGGGAGCCGCGGGTGGAGGGCACATGACGATCGATGCGGCGTCGTCGTATCATTTGCGTTCCTCCCCTCCCCCGTACTCCACCCCCATCTCCCCCACCCTCCCCTCCACCCCCCCCGCCGCCCGCGGCCCGGCGAGCCACTGACACCTTGTTTTTGAAGGCATGAAAGTCACATGGTCTAATTATAACGACATTTGTTCAGTTCATTTATTATGTTGTTTGGTTTTCGTGTTGTTAATAGAGTTAATTTAGAACTTGGAGATTGAAAACTTTAGTTATTTCTTGTAATTGATATAGAACTCCACATTACTAGAGTTGAGTTATATGTATTATATCTTTATAAATATACAAATTGAGTATTTATAACAATATTATACAAGATATTCGATTATTTTTTTTACCCATTCTTGATGACAAAATAAAGTGAAACTTTATTTTGTAGACATCGAAGCTGGCAGGGCCCAATCGATCAGTTTGATTTGACATGTGTCTGGCGTGGTCAGTGTTTATAGAGTCCACCCTCGGGTTAAGAAGTAACAGTTGTACTTATATATAGCGATAGAAAAACTATGTATAGGTTTCAAAGTAGTAAAAATTTTAATAAAATGTTATGTCTTTTTAATTTGTCTTTACATAGTACTATTTTTAAGTAGTTATATGAATTTATATTCTTTTCAATGTAATAAATTTACTATAGTTATTTAACTAACTATACCAATTAATTTATTTTAAGCCGTTTTCGTGCAGTGGCGCATGGGTGTAACTGTAACGCGACGGTTGTGGGTTCGATTATATTTCCATTTCTTCGCTCAACACGCAATGCATTAACACGAGTTCCCTATGCCTACTCTGCTGTGTGCGGGATACAGCGTGAAGCAGTTTTTTTCTATACTAATTAACTATGGATACAAATTAAACTTCCTCTAGAAATTCGAAAAATCCTCTCTTACTGCTTCTGTCCACTCCCCAAAGAACTTACATGATTAATTTTATATTTTTTCTTTCAACTATCTTTTATTTCGCTAGGAAATGCATTTACGCAGACCGCTCCTACGAACGGCTATTTCCGAATGAGCGGTACTATGGTACACACCAGTAAATCGAATCCTAACCACTAAACCCAGCGGAAACCCTCTCCACCAAAATGATACGCCGCAGGATTGGTCGCCCATGCTACTACGATGCCTCGGTAGAAGGCCCGCCTATCGCGGGCCATCGTCGCCTTCAGGGTGCCCTAGGGTTTCTCCTACCTTCTAGCTCCTCTAGGCTAAGGGGTGTTGGAGAATTGCATACTGTCTTCTCCTACTTCCTGGTTGCATCGCGCTTGACTCGCGCACCCGCTCCGTGGCCTCCCTTAATGCACTTCATAACAGATTCGCAGAAGGAGATTGCTGCACACCAGTACTACTCACTACCCAACATGGCCCCCCTGAATAGTGAGAGATTGTAAGGACCAAGCGAGGCATTCGGCCAGAGTATGATGTGCTGAATCAAAGGAGGCATCACATTCATGACACACCGGCGACATCTCCCGATGTGCAATCTGCTGCAGGTACCCCAGTACCTCAGTACCTCCACCAGCCTGAACGTCAGGACCCCAACTAACTAAATTAATTAGTTTCGTCTGTACGTTTTCATTTAGTCACCCGGTAACATCATTTTACATGATGATATTCAAACATTAATTTCAATAATATGTGGTAGAAAAGCTAAGTTTAAATTTTACAGCCAGTCATGGCGCAAGGGCACAAAGAGTGTAAACGAGAGAACGAAATATTTAATATTTTTGTTTCCTCGCTCCGGTAACGAGACAAAGCGCAGCGTTGAGAATCGCCACTCGACTTGCAAAGCCATTGAGGAAGTTCAGCAGACATTGGGGAATTGTCTTAATGTGAATAAAATATTTTAGTACTCCAGATTTCTTTGCGTATCTGGATATCTGCGGGATATAGCGTGAAGCCAAAAATTTTTTTTTCTCTGAGCGTGGATTGAACCAAAAACTTTCACAGTTACTCGTTTACAGACGCCATTTCACCACGCCAAGATGACTTCAAATACATACATTTAATCTTAATATTTTAAACCAGACGTCTTCCAAATCGAAATACTTAGATTTTTATATAAATTAAATGTTCAATGTATTGTTATGGCGTCTACGTTTATAGAGACTCAATAGCATTCTATATATTAGAAAGTTATCTAAAACAGTAGAGACGTCCATTTCAGAAAATTGCTTTTCGTATGATTCTGAAATTTTATAGTTATATGAAAAAAAAAACTTCTTATGACACTAACTAGTGGAAAGTGGTTAATAGAAGGATTTTAATGGGCACGGAGTGTCTAAACATTACATTCCCAGGTTCCCTGTAACTATCCTGCTATGTACGCAACACAGCGTGGAACATAATAACATACTCAGCTAAAATAATTTGCAAACAAAGCTACAAGCATTGTTGATTCATTATTGCTTGTTGTAAAGATTACGCTAATATAAGAAATATTGGTTCCATTTGAATACCTCGTTCAGTTACTTCACCACGAATCACTTCGATGAGAGGGAAGGTAGCTGTGATCGGAAGCACTATGAACCTCCCCAAATTAGCCTCGTGTCATACACTAATCTTAGTTATTTGCTCAACCATGCGGGCAAAACCACAATGAAAAGCTATATATAAGCTTATAATAACTTTAAGAAGGGGGTGAGATGTTGTGTTTTTGTATTTTAATCAATCATTGTCATATATAAATATAACTTTATGTTATCAACATAAATCATCGTAGTCATCACCACAGGTTCATCAATATATAATAATAATAATAGACATTGTTGTAAAAATATATAGACAAACTATGGATGGATAAAACTTAATAAAGTCGGATTAATCGAAAATTCAATTTTAAATATAACTCCACGATACCTACAGATTTTTATAATCCAATTTTTACAGATACTATAAATTATCATTTACTTAAAAATATTTTTTATCCAAATCCTGATATGACTCTACAAACATTTATTCTTTACCGTTTATTTCCATATTTTTCTCAAATTATTCAACCACTTTTTGGACTGCGCTATAAATATATGTTTGAACAGTATAAATATACAAAGAGAACGCTTGTTCTATATAATTCGGAATACGCGTGATAATTAAGAACAGACTAGAAGATACACAGATAATGAGATGTAGTTGAATTTATCCAGTCGTAGTGCAGCGACTCAGTGGTTGGCTATGAACATGACGGTCGTGGGTTCAATGCCCACTAATAGGCATTATACACAGATATCTACAACCTTCCAACCATCACACATTATTTTCATTTCGCCGTTCTGCATTCCGCCATTCGTCATGTTTAAAATTGGGTGATGAGTGTGGAACGGAGTGTCTTAACACTTGCTTCTCACCACGTATCCTGATTTATACGGAATACAGCGTGAAGCTGAAATCAGATTAAGTCATATACCATCAAATACTTACGAAGTATTGTTATACGCGTGAACTTAACGAGTCTAAATTACGGTTGTTTCACATCGGGACTAACTCACATAACTATATTATTAGTTTTGATATGTTAAATTTACTTAAATTTAACATATCAAAACTAATAATATTTTTTTCTTTCAACTAAAAACCACATTTCACAAAAATATTTAGTAGAGTTCAGGGTGCCGACCATTTTACTTATTTTACAATTTTCTATGAATATGTATAAATATGAATAACCAATAAGTAGATAACCTACGCGTTAGTTTTCGTGACTTCGATATTCATGAAATAAATAAAAATTATTTTCGCAATTATTATATTTTCAAATATTACATTTAAGCCCAACAGCTTCATTTCAACTCTCCATTTCCAAAATTTGGCTCCAAGAACTATTAACTCATGTTATAAAAGTACAAATGTGAAATTAGTTATTATTTCATAATTATTTTACGGTCATTACATTGGCTGAGTTTTTTGGCACCGTCGCTTAATCTTGGACTGTACATGTATATTATTTACTATTCTTTTGTTGAGTGTCTTATAATATCTTTATATTTATACTTCAAATAGTCTGCCAGATCTATACATTTCAAATGAAACTTTACATTTTGCTTCATTTATAATACATTTATTTAGTTAATGCTCTATTTTCAAGGAGCAGGCAAATAGACCTCAACTGTCACCGCCTCCACCGCGTGGATTTACTCCTAACTTATGTTATTTTAAATTATCAGGTCAGAATAATAACCTCATTTCATTCAACACTGACCACGCAGAACAACATATCTCTTAAGGTTTAGCTGGGCTGTTGGGGCTCTCTGCTCATCTGCTCCAAATCTTCATTTTAATTATGTGCATAGAAAATGCTTGTTATATCGGTCAACTTTTACTAAGACGCTTTATTATATCTCTCAGAGATTAGATAGTCTACTAGGGTTCCACGTCAGGTACTCCAGACCTTCATTTTTATTATGCGGGTGGGAATTATTTCTCATGTTGTTTAATTTTCTTCAAGGTTTAGACAGGTTGTTAAGGTTCCAGATTTTAAAAATAAACTGTTGCCTTTATGTTTCCTAGACGTAATAGCTATACAACAAATAAGTATCATTCAAATCCATCCAGTAGTTCCGGATATTAGCGCGTATAAACAGACAAGCAAATAGTGCGTTTGTATATTTAAGTAAAATTAACAAATAAACAGTTTTAGGCAGTACTCAGCAAGTAGACTCTACAGGAGTTGTGGAAATAACATGAATTTATTCCCCCAATTGAGAATTGAACCTAGAATCTATAGTTATATCAGTCACTGTGCCGCTGTGCCACTAGGCTCCAGTTAACGAGCAATAATAAAAGAATCCCTTAACACAAAACGATTCAAAATGTGAAGTAATATAAAATATTTCCAATTAACTTTTCGCAGCTAACAATATATCAAACTACCCTCAAGTTACCCTCGGGGGTGGTTTTTTGTATTGCACGCCATTTTATATCTTATCTTATATGGAAAGCACCTGAAAACATGAACTATAACGATTTACTGGAATAAGCTTATTTCCTGCTATTTGATGGAAGTATACAAAATCGTGGCACGTTTTGTTGAATAGGGCTCGAATAACACCTGGGTTAGTATGCAAATATATATTTAAACTATTTTGAGTGTTCTCTTTTCTTAGCAGTGTAGGTAGAGGGAATCTGAGGCTTTAGTGCTAGGACACTCCGTTCCCATTAAGAACTCTTGCGTTTCCCACTATCCGTCGGATTCTGGCTGCATTGCGTGTTGAGTGGCGAAACTCAACGCAGAGACTTGCATTGTTAACCGAGCGAGTCTATTATACCTAAAATTCACTACGTTAAATCTGCATTACGAACGAACTTGAAAAGTAGAACTAGACTACATCAAAGTACTGTGACCATTCTACGTATCCACACGTTTGCCCAATGTAAAATACCACTTAAAGAAGTCAGTCTTAATGAGCTCGACGTGCTCTGATAATGAGGCAAAGGATGGCGCTAAGCTCCGCCACTCACCATGCACTGCCTCGAGGTTTCATCGGAAAGTGGAGAATAAATTGTCTTAATCAAGTGAATTTATAAATTATAATAAAAAAAAAGTTATAAACGTCTTCTATTACTGAGTGAAGGACAGAAACCTCACAGACTAACATAATGGACTTGGAATAAGCGTAATAACATAAGCGTGTGACTGTAAACGCGGTAATGCCTCAAGAATTCGGCGTTAAGTTGGGAACGGAGTGTATTAACACTAGATAGTGCTGATGACCGCTGCTGCTCATAGGTGGCTCTATATAAACCGAGAAAACTATGGATTATTCGTTTTACGTTTTAAATTTCAGGTAATGAATTTGAGGACGACGACAACTTTAATAATACAAATTGAAATCGAAGATAAACCCCACAAATCAGGTCATGATAGAAAGATATCACATCACCTATTCGCCGATATAGTTGTTTGAGGAAGTCTTGTTGAAACTTATCGAATTTAGAAATCCATAAAATCTAAAAATTTATTTTTAAACTATGAAAAGTTATAAGACTAAATTCTTCATCATTTATTTATATAGCCTCTTTTATAACTAAATTTTGAATAATACGTTGTCTTTTTTATGGACGATGTGGCAAAATAAGCCATATTTGACTGGAGCCGCTTTGGTCGCACGTTCAACTACCTACAATACTAAGCAAAAAAATTTTTTATGTCATCTGCTCTATTCCAAATATCACCGCATGGGGTAGGCAGGCGGGACTAAATATAAAGACACTCCGTATTCCCCACGCACTATATCGCGTAGGGTATGGCGTATGGTAAGGTCCCAATCGCTGCTCTTTGTCTTGTTACCATAGTGAGAAAATAAAATTCATCCCACTGACTAGGAGTCAAACCCACAACGGTCGCGTTAACCTCACAATGATATGAAAATAAAATGAACTGCAAAAACTGTATATTCCATAAAAGTTGTCTTTTTGTATCGGCGTAAATGCCTTGCAAGCCTGCCTGCCTGCCTTGTAAACCGTCAATTACAAAGTGCTGCTAGGTACAGGCAATGTCACCGAGGTCACCCCCAGGACGTCTTAAGGACACTAAATAGGAATGCTTGGCCAAATCTAATTATTTGTAAACTCGATTCTATGATGGAATTGGGGATTGTTTTATCTGTGTAATATATACTTGTACCTTCGATTTTTATTGAATTAATAGTAAGAAACTAGTTATTCTACATTCCGTTTTTATAAATAACCTTTTTACCTCTTTATACGTGCCTTATACGTGCCTTCTTATCATAAGCCTTTTCTGCTTCTTCATTCTTGACATGACCTCACACTTTTAAGACTTTAAAAAAAATTAAAAATTACCTGGACAGCCAGTTCTGCTGGTGCAAAAGCTTATAATGATATTTTTAACACTAATAAATTGATAAGCTTTTTAGGTCGTCGTGGCTTCAATATTGTTGGTGCAAGCATTAAAGCTTCGCTTATATACATTGGTTTTAGAGTTAGTTTTAATACCAATATGAGAAATGGATTTTTAGTATTTTCCAGATTGATTTACCTTTATATTGCTACATAATGATAACGTTTATTTTCTAAGACATAAAATATTTGAGTGATTGGAAAGTATTTCAAAAATATTGTGGTGGCTTACAAAGTAGTTTGTGTGTATGTCTTTTAGAATTTTTACTATTATTATATATTTAACTTAATTTGATTAAATAATAAATGTTCCTTTTTTAGTTTACAATATGGTCCAGATAAAGCAGGGTAGATAGAGAGAACTTGGCGTTAATTACGCCAGTTCTCTATATTCTACCTCATTTAAGATATAGCTAAGGGCGGAACTTAACGCTTAACTTTATCTTATAACCAAGGTAGGGAAATGAAAATAAATATAAATATCCTAGTATACATTGAGTAGGTTTCGAACTCACATCTACATCCATCGCCTTTACAGTCATACGCTACCCTACTGCACCACGGCGGCCTTCTATTTTTATTAGCAATATTTAAATTAAAGATCTTTAAGAAGAATGCGTTTAAAGAATCTTTTTGTTTCTATATGTAAAATAAATTAAATAATGTTTTTTTTATTAACGTTTGTTTCTTTAGATTGAATTTATATAATTAGATCTGTGGAAGGAAATGAAATTGTTTAAAAGGAAATTTGTTTTGAAACGCCAAATTACTTAATTTCCTTTGCTGCTTTTTTCATTATTGCCTGATTGTCTTCTAAATCGTTTGAATTTTCTGCTTTTCTTTAAAATATATACCGAAGTGAAGAAATGAAAATATAAATTTAAATAAATATTTCATTTCCCCGAGTGGGGATCGAACACAACCAATTGTGTTTACAGTCACACTTCATGCCCCTGTGCCACGACTGACACGTAACTTGCATTGAGACGAGCGTGAAGGTGCGTGAAGTATAATCTGCACATACACAGGCATAACGACCTGAATATACATAGATCTACACGTATCAATAAATATATCACATATCGTTATAAATTTAGATAAGCCACCATTTATTGGTCGCCGCCAATTAAAGTGACTCCTAAATCTCCTAAATGTGACCGAGCATTGTAAACTCCATTATATAAATTAAAATTTCCAGTATCTAAAGAATAGCGTCTTTTTATTCTTATCGGATTTTTGTCTGTACCAATACAATTTTTTAATTTATTTCTTAATTTGTATCTGGGGAGAGAATGCAAATTAAAAAAAAACGAAATATTTTTTGGTACTTTCGTGGTGTACGAGTAGCTTCACGGTGTTCAGCTGTAAACGCAATAGTTGTGGGTTTGATTCTTATTAGAGGCAATGATTTATTTTCATTTCCTGGCTTTGATAAAAACACAAAAAACGACGGTTAGTTCCGCCAGAAGGAGAGGGACGTGTTCCCTTTGCCTACCTTGCTATATGCGGGATACAGCGTGAAGCTAAACAATGTAAAGTTTCTACAACCATGCGTATTATCATATTCAAAGCTTTCAATAATGCACTATAATGGTTTTATTTACGTAATAAATATTTTATATCGTTTTTCTTTCTTTTGTTACAGATTTTTTAAGAAGTATCCACAAACAGGCCGAGCCACTGTTTCTGGGAAAAAAAGAATATTTTGGAAACTTATTTTTTACGCCGTAAGTATTCTCTTTTAACATTTTTAAAGAAATAAATTTAAACAGTACTAATATTGATTATAGAAAAAAACTTGGCGGCTTACGGTGATAAACACTTAAAAAACTAAAAATTGAAAAACAACTTTAATTAACATGAGGCAAACCTTACTTTGGTTTTTTTCAACAAAAATAATTAATAAATAAATAGGTATTATTTGAACGGTACAGAGTCGGTTTTTTTGTTAAAAATTTATTTATTTTACAATTTGAAGTAAAGGGTAGACTTTAAAAAGGATGATTATGAAACGAGTAGGTGGTGGTTGTCCTATGTAAAACTTATTCTTAATTAGGTATTATTTTTGTGCAAACTAATATTTTGGCATTTTGACAAGAATATCCATAAAAAATATTCAGTCGAATTGATAACATCCTTTTCTTACAGAAGTCGGTTAAAAAGAGAAAAATAAACCCAACAATTTATATTATTAAGCTTAACTAAATTATTAATTATACATGTCGAGGCTCGTTGGGCTCCATCGAGTACGTGGCTCAGTAGATGCCCACACTTCCTATCATTTGCGTATTCAAACAAAAAAAACGTCTGCTTTATAATATTAACAACATAGTATAGATAATATTATAAAGACACACATAAAAATATTTTTTTTTTAAGTATAATCAACGAAATTAAAATACCACATTAAGTTAACTGGATATAAATCTAAGTACATAAACCTACATACAAACGGAGACCGATTTGTTCGAAGGCCATTAAATCTACAATAATACTGCACGATCCTGCAGACAAAGCTCTAACGCACCAAGTCCAGGGCTGGCTCGCTATTTATATATTTTCTTAATATTATTAAAAAAATTGCCATCATAAATCAGCTTTACACTTACACATTTCACATACATTAAAGAAAGCTGAGGAAATCTAGTGTTAAGTCATTTTCCGCCCAATTTTGTAGACATTCCGTGTAGACTTCCCACCAGAGATGAAATTCTCGAATATGAATTGAGCCCATGATAGGTTGAGTTGAGTAAACTATGTAAAAAAATAATAAAATAAAATCTGAATTTAAGCTACTTGTAATAATTGAATCTTCCCTCCCTCTGCCTACCCTGGTACATGCGGCATAAAGCGTGAAACTGGCAAAAAAAAACCAGTTATATTCAAAAGAAAATTCGCCCCATAGTCGAATAGCAAAAACTAAGGGTCCACTAATATTTAAGTGCCCGAGTTGTTTTGCTGCACCGTCACTTGAAACGAGCTTATTTCTACATACAATATGGGCATATTGTATGTAGAAATAAGCTCGTTTCCAATTGTGGTGCAGCAAAAAAAAACATATATAACCTATAAAATTTCCTGATTTGGCAAATTGAAAATTCTGTATTAAAAAGCGTCATCAACAATTATAACATAAATGTTAAGCAAAATTATATAGATCTGCTGATCTGAACCTGAACTGAAATCTGACTGATAATCTGATTTCTTATTTTGCTTGATTGAGGATATGATTTTAATTAATTTTGAAATGGCGTATTATTTCGATAAGAAAAAAAGCGCATAACAGATGTTCATACCGGCAAAAACACATAAAAACATAAGTCGTGGCCCGCAACTTTGTCTCCAGTTCTCTATGTTCTCGTAGAAATTTCGGGAGATCCTCTTTTAACCTAACTAATGTCAAATTAAGTCTTTTCAATTCCAATAATAAATACTTTATTTAATATTAATTTCGTCTGTTCGTCACTCGCTAATGATATTTTTTTTATATAAACACATCTAGTGTTTAGACTAAAATTAAAATCCGCAAGCCACTTTTAAACAATAGTTAATTCAAATCTGAAAATTGGTCGGTAACCATCCCTAAAGCGCTCCTTATAAAACCACAGCAACTCCCCCCCTCTTGGCGCAGCATCAACTGGGCAGAATACCCCACGTCGTGGTAGACGTTTATTTTTACCCCAAAAACTTAAAACGTGTTGGCCGATTTGGCATAATACAGCGCGTTGAGTGGTGTATGATTTATTAATTTTTATCTTTATCTATTCTAGTAAAAAAGCGCATGTCGGAAAAAAAGTGTTACGACACTCCGTTTCTGACTTTTCACTGAATTCTGAAGGCATTACGTGGAAAATATGTGTTACAACATATAGACCGATATCCTAGGGCCCCCAGACATATGTCTTTTTAGATATATTTACATAAATTATAAAAATATATTATACCGTTATTTGGCGCTACCTCTGAAAGGGCCCCATTTTCATGTAAATGAGTAGGCATACTGTCTTAACTACATATTAGATTAATAGTCCTTAAAATTTCAGCTTTGCTAAAATGACATAGCTCTGGAGGCTCTGGGATCTTGTGCTGCAGCTCCAAATATTATCTAACACTTGAATGAGATCATCGATATTCTGTCATATGTAACCTACCTATGTAAAGCATTTCGTAGGATTCCTCGTGTATTGGTCATCGTTGGTTACGGTTGGTGAATTATGAAACGCCAAACATAGTTTACGGTTTTGTATCTATATCTAGTACTCCTTAATAATTAATTTGCACGGTTTTTGGTCTTGAACAAAATTAAAGTTCTTCTACTACGTGACTTAAGTCAAGACGTACGTAAGTCGAGTTCTTCTATTACGTGACTTTCTCCAGTAGTATAGTAATATTGAATGGTACCTCAGGTACCTCACGGTTTTAACACTCGATTACTGAGATCTTATTACGTGAAGCCTTAAAGAAAGTAGTTTGATACTAAATAGAGTCGTTCTTTAAAATTAGCACCCTCTGTAATTTAGTCATGTATGCAAAAGTTCTTAACAATTTAAAGCTTCTTGATCACGCACGTGTTAGTGTGTTATCGAATGGAGTGTATTAATAGTAGGTTCGCAGGTTCCTTCTGCCTATCCTGCCATACGTAGTGTACACGGTGTACAGGGTGGAAAAGATTAAAAACCTATATATGTTGAAGATGTCAATAACACCACCAGAAGTAATAGTAGTAATATAATAGCAGATAGTATTTATCATCAAAACTATTAAAATTCTTTACCACGTATTTTAGTGCTTTTATTCACTAACGTATTTTTATTTCTACCTACCCACTATCAAATTAAGTACGGTGGCAGCGTAGGGTCCAAAAAAAACCGATTTAATTAAAATACTTTATTAAAATTAGCTTAACATTAAATAGGTTAGACTTGCTCAAAGTTGGAGACAAGAATGATCGGATTATTACATTTAATATTAAATGCTAATTAGAACAATGGATGATTTCATCAGGATTACACAATTTCAAGATTACAGGTTATTACAATTCCAAGATCCACGTGTGGGGCATCAAGTGTGGGAAATATTGTAAAAAACTTCGGTCAGCGATTCCCTGGTTGTGTGGGAACATGTGATTGTTAATCACATAAACATTCTGCCACGAAAGACAAATCAAAAACAAAACAAACACGCATTATAGAAGTCAAATGTTTTCGTACATTGATAAATAATAAAGCCGCGCCACACACACGCCACACACGCCACACACACGCCACACACACGCCACACACACGCCACAATTTGTGTCTCGTCGTGTTTACGACGAAGAGAACTTTACGATTATTTTACGGGATTTTTATTTGCACAATCAGATAACGCTATAATGGATCAACATCATCACGCATGTGCACATAAGGCACGGGCGGCCATAAATAAATTGTTCATATAGCAAAATATGTTTTTATTTATGTCCAGTCCATCAGTCCATGTGTCCATGTGTAAAAGCTAGTCGTGGCAGAAATAAGTGTGGGACTGTAAGTGCGACAGATTGTCGAGTCGATTTCCACTTGAGGTAATTAAATATTGATATAAATCAAAATAAATAAATCAGCTTCACGCTGTATCCCGCACACAGCAGAGTAGGCAGAGGGAACCTAGTGTTAAGACACTCCTTTCCCCACTTTCTGCTGAATTCTGGAGGCATTGCGTGTTGAATGGCAGAATTCAACGCCGCGCTTTGCCTCGACACCAGATCAAAGAACTCTCTATAAACGTATAGAAATATTTCACTTCCTCGACTAGGAATCGAACCCACAACCGTCGCGTTACAGTCACCACAGAATGCCTACAGAATACAGCAGTAATGGGAAGCGGTGGCATCCTTACACCCCTACCTACCCTACTACTGCTACATGCATGATACAGCGCAAAGCTGAAGAAAAAGAATACAGAAAATAAATATAATACCATTGTTTATAATATGTTGCAGGGACTTTGTCTTATTACTCTTACCAGAGTAAATTTTTTTACTCTTTCCATTCGATTAGGAATCGAACCCACAACCGCGCTAATAGTAATCTGCTATACAACAACGACCTCACTAAATATAATATAATCAATTTATATTGTTTTAAGTGTCTCGAATCTGTCTGGTCTAGATGGCTATCTTAAGCAGTAACTGATCCTCTTAAGTACCGCGTCGGGACATCGCGTCGTCATTGACCTAGTACTGGGAGTACTGGGAGACGGTGGTGGTGATGAAACCTACCCAATATTATTAACGATTAGCTTAGTTTTAGCGTAATATTGAGATAGATGGAGTTTTTATTTATTTTTTTTTATACAAAAAAAAAACAGCCTCACGTTGTATCCCACATATAGTAGGATACACAGAGAGAGTTAAGTGTTGTTATACATACATACAGACATACTTTATAACTTATATTATACTCAATTTCAATATAACATATTTAAGAGATTGTCATACAGTTCTTTAATGTTGACAACATTTCACCTGTCAAAAAATTAATGGTAAATTAATCCAAAGTTATATTAATTGTTACCTAAAGGAATGGTCGTATATTTTTGTCTCACCTACGGGAATACACAGCGTTAGACTGCGCAACGGCCCAACTTGATTCCCTGTTGTTTTGATGAAAACCAATTTTACCGTCAGGTGAGAAAAAACGTGAATTCCAGCGACAACGTAGAGAGGACTACTTGAGCTTGAAACTTCCATTATACATATATATGTATGTATAATGGACATTATTGAAATGATTTTGTAATAAATATGATTGACACCTCCATAGCAATCACACTCCATAAGTATGACTGTATACGATAGGTATAAGTTCGATTCTCATTCAAAAAATGTTTACAAATAATTTACGATAAAATTCAGCTAAGCAACAATGGTTTCTATTTGTAATGAACGATAATTAGAAAAAAAAGCTTATATTAATATACTAGCATTAACAAGCTTTAAGCATCGCCATTATTAATTACGCAAAATGAACTGTATGTATAATAGTCGTCGTGGTCCAAAAAGAAACACTCTGATAGGAAACACGATGATGGGTTCAATCTCCACTTGAGGGAGATGTTGTATTTAAAACATTTTCATGTTCCCACTCTAGCTAAAGAGTGGCGTTGAATTCTGTCACTTTAAGTACAATATCTCTGATTCGTACTGAAAGTGGAAAACGCAGTGATTTAACTGTCGCGTGAAACTAAAAAAACGAAAAGACTCTTTATCTAACAAAACACAGAATATAGAACCTTCTCCATCTAAAAAAGGATACAAATGAAAAAAAATCCCACACCATGCACTTCCATACGTACCCAAACACATACTCGTACCCCCGCTCGCACCGAGACGTGCCGGCGCCACCCAAGGCTGTCTAGAGGCTCGAGGTTAAGGACTCTGGCTTTTTTATCTTACTCTGTTCCGTATCTATTTATTTTGCTCATGCTTTTGAATATTTTCGAAAATTAAGAAAATTTAAGTGAAATAATATATTTATTTACCTTTATATTTCCATTTTCTTGGCTGTGGTGTCGAGGCTTTGCGCGGCGTTGAGTTCTGCCTCTCAACACGCAACATGCCTCAAGAATTCGGTAGAATGTGGGGAACAGAGTGTCCTAACACCGAAGTTCCCTCTGCCTTCCCTGCTGTGTGCGGGACAAAGTGTATAGCTAACGAAACATTCTGAAAGTACTATTTTAATAGATAAATTACATATTAAATAAAAATGAAATAAAGTTATTGCAATTTCTTCCCGTCTTCGTCTTTAGAAGCATTTCTTGGTTTTACTGCAAATGTAGCTAGGAATTGTTGTCATCAATATTCCACGTGGATATGACTTATGTCAAGTATATATACATATTTTGTTTACATTCAAGCATTCTTTCCCGCATAGCAAAGGAAAACTAATTTAAAGAATATCAAGAATTTTGATTTTCTTGTCCTGCGTGATGAAACTCAACACTGCACTTTGCTTCTGTACCAGCGGGAAAATTAAATCATTATACATCTCATATCCTCGAATGGGAATCGAACCCACAAATGGCCAGCTAGGCTGAAATGATAAAAAAAACGTAACTTAACCCCGTTCATAGAAAATTGGTAACATTAGATATATAAAGAGTGGTGGCCAGTTGCCTTGCTAAGTTCATGTTTTGAAAGCATCTAAGAATCGGTCTAGACGTTTCAGACGACTTATATTTGTGCACTTTCTCTTACAAAATTTTCTACGAATATTTAAAGTTACCTGAGTTTGTTTGGTCATGATAATTTATTTCCAATATACTTTCACGATTAGCTTTTTGCACTAAGCTCATTTTATAACGATTCACGCTTTATTACGCACCTAGCAGGGTAAGTAAGGTAAACAGAAAAAACATAATGTGTGACATTTCGTGTTCATTTGTGTCACTCAACGCTTCACCAAATTGGTCATATATGATTATTTATGACACCAATCTGGTTTGGGATTCCCTATTGCCAATCTTATTGCAAGGAGGGACCAAGTAGGTTTATGTAAATCACTTAAATAAAACGTGGCCTTAAGTTGCAGCCATTATAAACATGCATATTAGCGCTCGCCTAGTTCCTAGCTCCTCTTTGTACGTAAAGCAAAACCGTACGAAATATATAAACTTATTATACTATATTTATACTTATTGTAATTTAGAGGCGTGGCGTAGGAGCACAAATTGTGACTGTAAGCGCGACTTGCGGCGGTTGCGGCTTCGATCCAACTCGACGGAATGAAATATATATTTAAATATATGATAATGATATATGTTAATGAAATATTTGTGTTACAAATTACTTTAATTCAGTCTAGAAATTACATAATTTTTATGATATCAGAGTATCTATTAAATATATATTACATAGTATATTCTTATTATAAAAATTAATAAGGAATTATAAAAAATCTACAATCTTTGGTCGCTTCGCTCCAACTTTTTTTAAAAAAATTAAGAAACAACGATATTTTTTGGGGTTCCGAATGTCTTAAGAAAAAGCGGAGCCCTTATAAGATTACTTTGCCGTTCGTCTACACGTCTGGCAAAACTTGAAACCGATTTGTAATTCATTTCATACAAGACGAGTGCACACGCCTGCAAATTTCGATTAGTCAACTTTATTTGCCGCGTTATCAAAACCTATAGGACGATTTCCATAGATATACAACTATAAAATTTATAAAATTGCAGAAATAATTCCAAAAAAAAAAAAAGTTATATGTATATATACAGTTAAAACTATGACAATTTTATAATTATAGTTCATTTAATATTATTACTGTTATTTAATTATAGTATACAAAAATAATACAAAAAATCCTATAAAATCCAGCCAGATAATAAAACACTGATCGACGAGAGTAAAACCTAACTTTCTAGGTCATCGGACAATCAGACCAATCGATAGTTATCTAAAGACTATCCAGCCTGATGGACTTTGTTACTGCCTATAAATGAATTATGTCTGCTAAAGAAAATAAGAAAGCTCACATATGTACAAATTAAACATAATTTTTCTTTTACGTGCCCGAACTATACCGGACGCAGCAGGGCAGGCAAAGGAGACCCACAAACTTAGTGTCAAGACACTCCGTTCCTCTTCCGCTGAATTTAATGAATGAAGTAGGGTTTAAACCCACAATCTTACAATCGCCCTCTTGTGATTGTAAGATTAAATACTGCTACCCCACGGCTGGCCTCCATAAAGTATTATATATAATATATTATCTAAATAAACTAAGATCTTGACTCAAAAATCTATTTAAGTTTAAAAGTTATAAGACTATAATATATTCTGTTACAATGTAACTTGCGAGGAGCTCTCTTATCTATCTTAGAAATGTAAAACTAACAACATAAACCAGTGAAATGGTACTGAAGCTGCGTTGTTATCTTCCGAAGTGAGAACAAGTTGGGATACTAAGGGAAATAGCTCATTGTAAGCAGAAACTTAAATCAAAACTATTTTTTTTTTAATATAAAGTTATGCAAGTAAAATTAAATATTAATAGAGTAAAATAAACTGATTTAGAAGGAGTGGATTTAATATTCACACTTATTGTAAGTTCCCAATTATTTCCAAACTTCTAGGTTTTGCTGTACAGATAGTTTTGCTGTATTCTCTTTTACCTTTTAGGCTATGTAAAGCCTCATTTCTTAGATTTCTATCGCACACGGAGACAGAGCCCTCTTAAACTTTTTTACGTTTTTGACTGACATGAAATCTAATTAATTTAACCCCTATAACCTTATAAGCCTTAAAAACCATAAACGAATTATTCTATAATCTAAATTATTCTTATAATCTTAATGTTCTCATAGAGGGTCACATACTTAAGTTGGTAATTATTGTGTAAGCCGATGCGCCATTAACCGCGAAGAACTTTCCAGACGTTTATTTCATAAATACTACGAGAACAATGTTTTATTAATCATATCAGTTAAGACATTGTGTTCTATAATTGTCATTCAATTTTAGAGTCATTTGCAAGTTGAATAGCACTACTAAACAACTGGACTGAACTGCTCATTCCCCCGAATGGAATTGAACCCGTTGTAGTGTTGCGCCGTGACGGCCGGAACTATAATTAAAAGCAATTAAAATCACAGTCTTCAATGTCTCCAGATGTTCTACAGAAATACTAAATCATTAGTTACCCTGGCCAGTTATCGTCAGAACATATATATGAATATAAAGGAATACTTTAGCAGGCGTGGGTGCAAAGGGTATTTTCTAAAAAAAAGAGATATTTTAATATAAAAAGATAAATTAATACTTGTGCAGGCACGGCAGTTAAGTTCTATCTTTATCAAAACAAGATTCTGTATATAGTAAGAAGAACAATGTTCGTTTGTTTTTGCATTTCGCAGTTGGTGATAGGTTCAGAAATCAGGTCATCCTGAAAGGAGAAAATCGAAGGAAAATTTACCTAATTGTCGGCCTACTTCTGATTATTACTTACATTATGAGCTAAAGCTCACTTACATGAAATTAAAGCATTTGAGGTTCTTGCGGCATTAATACGATGATTTTGGGTTCGATTTCCACTATCGGAAAGTTATGTATTTTCATCTCCTTGCTCGGTTCCAAGTCAGAGCGGGATGTTGAGTTCAGCCACTCACAAGATAAAACTAGCTTAAAATCTTCAAAAGATATTAATCTTGAAAATTAAACGATTTTTTTCTCTTCAACTGTAGATGTATTTATTGTTGTTCTCGTATCTTTCACTCGCCGCCATTACCCCAGTTACGAAACTTTCCACTCAGCGCGTTATTCGCCAACTTTCAACTCAGTATTGATGACTTGTTTTAAATACAGCGGAATGTTCTAGAATTCTTTATGGCTGTTTATTTTGTGTTATTTTCTTACATTGTTGTTAATTGAGCAACATTTCAATAGCTATGTAGGTATTCATTTCTTCATAGACCATGGCCAATGGGTGTACGGGCTCTTACGGGGTAATTAACACGACTCCACTAACATCCTGTACTGTCGGCAGTTGTGGGCTTGTTTCCCACACGAGTAAATAAATTACTTATCTTTACTACTTATTTTCTCACTCTCATAATAAGAAAATGGGGGAAGCGTGGGGAACTCAGTGTTTTAACATTAAATTCCCTCTCGTATTGTCATAATATACGAGTACATATACATAGAATACAGTGACGCGAGTCGTTGCGCTAGCGTAGCGTAGCGCTAGTGAGTTCTATTCTAATGAAAAATAATTTATTGATATAACTATGTAATGGTTTTTTTTATAAATTATGTAATATAATAGTCTACAATAATAGTAATAGTCTAGAATAATCTTCTTACCAAATATCACGTATAAATACTGGTATTTTCTGATTACATTAATTAAGAACCTTGATGTTTGTTTGTGCTCCAAGGAACCCTAGAAATGAATATTTGATGTTAATTTCAGCTTGATACCTACACGAAACTATTCTAAATGAATGGTATTTACAGACGGACCAACGGACAACACGTTTCTTTTTTATAAAGCTTTAGCTTTATAAAAAAGCTTTAGCTATAATTAATACCTAGAAAAATATTTATATGAGTTTATATATTGGTAGAAGAAAGAAAACGGAAAATGCAAGCGGAAATTACCGAGCGTTTATATGTATATTATAACATATCACGTGTTTTTGTTTTCGTGGCTTTGAATTCATAGCTTCATATAGTATTTAATAATATAGGAGATATATACCTCCAAATATCTATTGAGCCTTCACTTAACATATATTGAAGCACGTGGGTGTTTCTGAGAATATATTGAGAGCACGAAGATATACAATATAATATTATATTACCTGAAAATAAACGACTAATGATTTTGATTCATTAGTTATTAGGCACAATGCGTTGACGTACACGTGGGACGTAAATAAGTTTACGTATATAATATATTATATAAATACTTATATATTATATTATTACTATATCACGCACAGGGCAGGGAAGACAGAGGGTACTTAGATTAGAATTTAAACTCTTCCATTCACTTTCTGCCGAATTCTTTGCGTGTCAGCCCAAGATCGCAGAGCTGCCAGACCTACGTCATTGTAGCAAAGCTGAGGACTATTAGTTTAATATGTAGTTAAGAACGTATGTCTACTCGCTAACTTTACTTATGGGGAATGATTGAAATAGTTCATTAATAATATATTTAAAATTAAAGATTTAAGCAACTTTTAGGACGTCTGGCAGTATGTTTAAAAACGAGCGTTTCAACTTGAACGTAGACTAAGACATGTAACTGTTTCATATACATTTATTATAAAAGTGAAATTAATTATCTCGCCTTGTTACCTTATTAGGACTTTCTTACAATAACAACTTTACCCATCGTCGGAAGGGATTTTTTTAATATTTTGATGTATTTTTTATAATCATTTATATAGAGGCCGTCGTGGCGCAGTGGGTATGACTATACCGCGACGGATGTGGGTTTCATTACCACTCGAGGAAGTGAAATATTTCTTTAAATTTATATTTCCATATTTCTTCGAAGAATTCGGCAAAAAGTGGGGAACGGAGTGTCTTAACACCGAGGTTCCCTTTGCCTACCCTGCACTGTGCGGGATACAGCGTGAAGCTGGAAAAAAAAACCTTTTATACAGATTCCAGTTGTAAAGGAAAACTTCTCCTTTATCGATTCTATCGTAATTTTATTTATAGGTTCATGTGTGGGCACAATACTATATAACCGAAGTTCACGATATCTTTTATCAGTCTTCATCTTCATTTTGATAAGAAATTATCTCCGTTGATACATAGGTGTCGATATAATAATACCTGTGACACAATATATAGAGTTTTATATACTGTTTGAACATACCGAGAAATTTGACAGTGATTTTTTGTTTTTTTTTTTCTACAAAAAATGTGAGTAATAATGAGATTTTTAGCGTCACTCAGTATCCCATATATTTTATAGTAACCCTAGAGGGGTTACTATAAAATACTAGGCAATAGGAATCTTGTGTTCAAAAACTCCGTTGCATTAAGTTACGAAAATGTGTACAATCTTTTTTAAGGTTCCAGAAATATAAAGGAAAAATATCTGAGAATTTAATAAAAGAAACCGGACAAAGGCGAGTTGGGCTCGCCCAACGAGGGTTCCGTACAAAACTTAGATATCTCGAGCTTTTTCTGAAATTTAAGCTTAGCTAAGCCAGAGACCTTTCATCTGATACCTCATTTGATCTAGCGGCTTTAATACCTAATTTTGTCTCTGTTTTAAGGCCATTATTTTTTTGGGATTTAACCACAAATGCATAGATTTCTGATTATTGTAAATGCTAGCTGCCAAATTTCATCATTCTAGATTAGCCGGTAGTACCCTATCAAATTTGAACGTCATGTGTTTTCAGGGAATCATGGGGCCGTAGATCTAGATATATAATTTAAATTTCAACTCGATATCTTCAAGCGTTCCTGAGATCATCGTTTATAAACATTTAAAATTTTATTACATATTAATTAATTCAAGCAAATGTAACTCTCCGTTACTGATAGATAACGCACGCAATGTATTTCCAGCTTGAGAAAAAGACACATTCCCCCAAGAGTAGAGTCGAACCCGCGGCGTATACTAGTCAGGTCAGGTATACGGCCATGCACTGTCCCATGACATGGCAGCCATGCAGCAGTACGTGAGGATTCAAAATCTATATGAGAATACAAATGTAAATTAGGACGGCTACTGTTCTCCACATCCTCTTATCATTTCCCGTTTCATTAGAATTAAATTTACATTAAAAGGTACCTCTAATTCCATTCGTTAAAAGATCGGAATTAATCAATCAAGAATTTATTCTCAATATTTCTTAACCAATTATTATCAACGCCGACATATATATGTTATATATATGTATGGTTCAAAAATTACGTCAATCTATTTCAAATATTTCGATTTGATTAAAATCTTTCGTAAAAAATTCTAAGGAAATTTTTTTTAACACAACTGGACTCGAACCCGTGCCGCTTGCCCCATTTTCATTCATCTTTGTTTCGTTTTATAATTTCTCTATAAAATCAACAGATAGTCTCAGATCAGATCTTTCACTTTAGCTTCACACATCACCCAAATTTTGACAAGGCAGAGAAATTCCAATTTTAAGATTATTCTCTATTGCAATCTAAATATAGCAATTTTATCGTGACATTTGTAGCACTTTGTTTACCAGATTTAAGAAGTACGAGCAATTAACTACCCCGAGTGGAAATCGAACTCACCAAATAATGAAAGTGTCTCCATATAAAACACAAATTAACTTTTACTAAGCAAAATTAATAAAAATTTTCCGAAACTACCGACTAGCAAACTAAAACATCTGGTACAACCTCAGAACTATGAGCTAAGGCCTCATTTAACAGGTGAGCTCAATATTTAATGTGAACCGAGCCGGAATTAGTGTAGGTGGATCAAACCACTGGGCTGTGAGCCATAAGCGATTAGCGTTTTAATGGTTTTTAGATTTCACGCAATGTCCTGCATATTGCAGGTTACGCATAAGTGTGTACCTAGTGATACTCTGCACTCATTTTGAGTGTTGGAGCTTAATTCCGCGCTTTACTACAGCGAGAAAATGAAAATACTAAATATTATATTTCCTTGAGCCAGTTTCGAACCCACACCCTGTAGGGTTTACACTTGCACGCTTGTCTTGGTACGACCGGTTTTAAATAATTTTAATATAATATAGAAAACAGGAAATAATTGTGAATGGTATTGATATTATTTTTTACTTTACAAATTATTAGCATTAAATTATAAATTACCTACATTTCATAATCCTTGCATTCCATGTGCTATTTATTATATTTATTAATTTATAGAAAACCAAAAAATAATAAAAAAATGATTCTACAAAAGAAATAAAACGCTTACAAATGATTATACGCTCATAGAGTCGAGTTCTCCCCCAAGCAACGCTATAATAAATGTCAGTTTTATCGTAAATTGTAACGGAAACTATTGTGAAAATAGTTATACCGCTCTTACAGGAAATAAATGGAAAAGAATACTTTATTTTTTGACGCCGACGCCGCTGCGACGCAGGACGTGGTTGAGTTACGAGTAACGTGACGGTACTAGGTTCCAACATTTGTATTAATCGATTGAACTGCACGTATCTATAAATAAAGTAAATGCAAATATTCCTCAAATGAGAATTAAACCCACAATTGTCGTGTCTCCAGTGAAATACTGTTCGATAATCCACGACTCTCACTCGTTAAAGTCGGACTCCCTCAATACAATGTAACTGAAAGAAGAGAAGCAACTGTGTCGAGGACAACCGTACAACTACCGAATGCTAATTAGTGGAAATTTACATTTATACTACTTGAAATTTACTTTATCATATTATTTGTCGCACTGACATGGAGGTCTATTTATTATTTATAAGTTCTTAGTTCTTATATTTGTTATTGACTGATTGAACTGGTTGGTTGGAAAATTCAAAATATTGTTTATTCAATACGCTTTTTGCAAGCACTTTTGGTTTAAAAGTTCATGAGAGAAAGAGTTTGTGAGAAATAATCTTTTATGAAAATTATTTAAATATAGTTGATTCCAAGTGCTGGTTTAAACTGGACAGTTCTTAACCATAGGCCGTACTACATCCTCTCTGTGTTCTCCGTCAGGCACGGAGATGTCGTTCGGGCGCGGTGCAGATGGCGCGGGCTGAGCGCGCTCGGCTAGGCGCCCATGCGCGCCTGCCTCCTCCTGTGTGCGGCGCTCGCGCTCGCGCCGAGCCGGCCGCGAGCCGCCGCCTCGCACCTGCAGCCACAGCAGCAGCCAGCTCACCGCAGGCATCAGCCGGAACCAAGGCTCGAGCACATAAAGACACAGATACTTGCAAAGGTACGCCTATATCCTATTCGTTTCGGCATGAGACCAAATGTAAACAAAGTCATACTGTTTCTAAAACTTTCTTGTAACTTTTTAATTTCTGTTTAATTTAGTGCTGGCTTTTGGGTGTTTTTATGTCAAGGTTTTAAACATTATTACAAATTAAGAAAATATGTTACGATATTAACGATACGGTAAAATGGGGTGCATAGTAATATATATTAGTATTTACAATGCTCCTGGTATTTAATACGAAAACATCTTTATTTTTTATTATTATTTTCGTTTCTTTACACTTTAAATAATTTTATCTTCGATGTAGTCGATAAATATAAATCTTTACAAATACATTTTATAGATATCGTTGAATAACATTATTTACGTCTACAAATCCATACATATTTTTTAATTAATATACTATACTAGCCGGCTTCCTAGGCGGCGTCACTCGCTTGATCTACGAATATTTATTAAAAATATTTATGAAATTAGTTTTAGTTTAGGGAGTGAATTCTAAGAGTGAATTCTAAAAAATCCATTTCAGAATGTTCAATGAAATATTTTCAAGAGTAATTTTTTTTTTTTTTTAAATCGATGCCAATCTTAAATTTCTTCCATATAAGCTTTCAACCCCTATTTCACTCTTTCAAAATTATTATTTTTTTAAATTATCATCTTAGTGGCTTTTGAAAATGAATATCTGTCCAAATTTCACGTTTCTACGTACAGCGGTCTTACCTCAGTCCGTGGGAACATCTTCTTTTATATATTTAGATTAAGCATCATATTTAAATGGAAAATAATTTTAATTTACTTTCAATTCTCTTTACTATACTATGTCCATAAGAATATGTTATATTTTGAAGTGTTCTTTTTTTAGCCAGCCTATTATTATTGTTTTTTTAACACGTTTTGCTTACGTATGTCTAATATGGATTATTAAATCCAGCTGGGCCTCTCGTCGCGACCCACACCCTTAGGGGCGCCTCCTCGTGACGTCGTCAGACAGATCCTCGCGAGGGCAGCTGACCCGCAGCCCGAGCACCTGCCGGAACAAGAACACAGCATGCGGGAAATTATCGCTATAGCACACAGAGGTAAATTGTGATGTAGGTGATGATTGTGGGTCCGATTCTGACTGGGGCTAGTGATTATGCTTAAAAATGTTTTTCATTCCTCGGTTTGTTACGTATGTCAAACCGTAATCTGGTGTTTATAGCAGATGTGTAAAGCTAAAGAATATATAGTCTGTTTTATTTTTAAATATTGATTAATTATATACAGAAGCTGCAGTTATATATTATATATGTAATATTTTATGTTCAATATATTTTTCGTATGCATGGTGTAGTTGGTACAAGGTTCTAATCGTATATATCATCATTTAAACAAAAATAGTGAGATATATTCAGTGACGCGTAAATAAATGTTAAAAGAAATCTGTTATCATGTTAATATTATGCCATGTAAATGATATATCTAGGTTTTTTCGCCGACCTGAATCTGAGGTTAGACGCGTGTCTATGTATATTAGGTATATAAGAATAGCTTATTACATGACCTACATGTCGATAGGGTTGCTAGTAGAACTTTGTAACATTTCGACAAGATAAAGCGTGGCGTAGAGTAACGTCACTCAACATGAAATATTTTACATTTGGGCGGATAGCAGAGACTTTTGACACAAAGCCTACGTTACGTTAAAAACAGTTTAAAAAAAATAATAAAAGATACTTGTAATTAGATATATTTGTTTACTCTGTAATATAAAAAAATAAATTTTAACAATAAAGAAAAGAAAGTATGTCATAAAAATAATAAAATTACACAAATTATTCTTAAAAATTAAATAGCAATACTTCTATGAACACGAATAGTATTACATTAAACAAATTTAGTATTATAATATTTATTATTCGGTATCCAGTATTGGCAGCCCTATAATATTTGTTTTCATTTTGCTACATCATTGTCTGGAGAAATTTTGAGGTGTTTTTTTTATGAAGATTCAGACAAATGTAGGCTTGGTCTAGTCACAATAGTGAATCGACACTTATCTCTCTATCTTATATAACACGCCAATTAATCAAAAGGAAAAGTAAAGACCCGATAGAGTGCGAACTGATGGGTCCACGAGAAGTACAGCTTTTGTATGTGAAATATGAATAAATATAGGGAGTACATTATATTAATGAACATTAGATATTAGACTTCAGCCAGACACCTCCACCTTAATATAAATACTTTTTACACAAGGACAGGACAACATAGTGTCCCTATAACAGATAATTTTTTTTTACTACGGAACGTTAAAAGATAAACTAAATAATCAATACTAACTTCTTCGTTAAGCTTTGAATTTTGATATCATTCAAATATGAAAATTTGTTATCTATATTATATATATATATATATATATATATATATCTTTATTATCTTTCTTAAATAAGCTTTATTATACAGAAAAACAATTTCTACTTTCTGAATCATTCACACACACATACACACATTCATTATACCTGTATTATTCTTAACAAAATTATACATTGGAATTGATTCACTTCCTAGTGTCTGTTTGAGCTGAAATTTTAATTATAATTTTTATTCTGGTGACAATGAAATTATATATAATTCATATTTTTTTAATCTAAAATGGCCCCTGAAATAATATAGCGCACTACAAACTCTCACATAACCCACCTGTCTCCGGTATCGAACGAAAAGGATACAATACCAATAAGAAGAAAAAAAAATAGGAAGCTAATTAACAATAAAAATTAGCTTCATAAACGTGTTTTTTATTCATATTTTATTGATTATTAAAATTTGTAAAGTCGTAGAAGTGCGTAAAAATTATTTTATCTTAAAGCATATTATGCTCGAAATGAACCCATGACCCTTACTATCTAAGCACGTATCCTCGTATCTTTTTATGTAAATAATAATCTCTCTTCTTCTCGAAATATATTTAATGTTATATAATATAATTAAATTATTAGATAGAAGATATTTTTTTTCTGTTCTTAATATACTTTAACTATATTACTTAGTCTTATTTCAAATGACATCCATTGAATAAGTGGCTGCTTATTCGTTGGGTGTCTTTTTATTTTATTTTTTATAACTTTTAGGTCATAAATTCAATGAATTTAATATGCCAGATGCTTATGCCAAAATAATTCTCAATATTAGTGTCCGAACATTAACTTACATATTTAGAAGTATACGGCCGTAAGTGAAGAAAAACTCACAGTTAAGTGATATATAGATGAAAAATATACTTTCATAGAAATATATAATAAAATTAACTGCAGCTACTGTTTAAAAGAACCCTTAAAAGAACACTCACAAATCTCTCGTCGGTACAATAATAACACCAATTATGAAACAGAAACAAATGGAAAACTAAGCTGTAGAAGTATATAACGTCGAATGAAAATAAATAATAGGTTTACACCTGTTACATTTAATTAGAGATGAATGATGCTGTTCATTTAAGGATAAAATTGATATATTTTCGTTTTTTCATTCATATATTTTTATATCATATATTTATATAAGTTTCAAACGGCGAAATGACTCTTATTACATATAAAATAACTATAATATATTGCCTATTCTAATAAAACATGCTACTTTAATTTGTTATGAGATTGTTTCCAGACACAGCCAACTCTTGACTCGTTGATGCTGATCACTATGTAAGTATTTATTTTCTATTCGTAATCTATGAATATAATTGTAAGGTCGTCATGAAGCGGTAATACAGCACCAGACGTCCTTCAACGCACAAATGTCTCTAAAATTGTGTGATTCCTGGGGACCGGAGTGTCTTGACACAAGGTTTCCTACCCTACCCTGTTATATGGGGTGAACCTATACAAAAAAGAAAAGGATAAAAATGTGTGAAATTAGTAAAATTGTAACTTTTATTCTGAAAAGCGCAACTCTTCAGTTTGTTGCAATAAGGCAGAGAAAACCTGGGAACTGAGTGTTAAGACACTTCCGTCCCTCACTTTCCGTTGAATCCTAGAGGCATTGCATGTTCAGTGACGGAACTCAACACCGCGTCTTGTAACTCAGGCGAGGAAATGAAAATATTTAATAAAACCAAGCAACGTCTCGCACAATATTCTGACTTTCCATAATAAATTTACCAAAATATAGACGAGGCTGACGCAAATTATGCTTATGACATAGTTTGGCGTGATTTACTATATTAGGAACTACCTTCACTAGAAAAATATAATAAGAAAAAAGATCGTGCATTCTAAATGTATACTTTATAAACATATAATCGTAAGTATTGTCAAGAATAGCCTATTTCTGTTTCCGAAATGTCAATTGACCGCGATGGTTGCGGATTCAATACCCGCTCACGCACAACAATATATTGCCAATGATTTGGTTAGAGCACTGATTAGACAAGATGCGGTGTTAACTTCCGTTAGCTCACACAACATTTCTCGAAATGCCAAAATGGATAACGTACTGGCAGCTGATAATTTCATTTCATATAGTTTTGTCTCTCATCTTTAGAAAACTTTTAAATCGTCCAAAAACCATTAAACTACCTTCAGATCAGCAACACGTCACTGAAGCTTCTATTGGTAGTTCCGAGTCGCACTTAACTGATGGACTATAAAATTTTAAAAAAGTACTTTATTATTTACAGGATTACATAATTGAATAAACAACAGCGCCGTGGAGCCAGATATCATACAAGTGAGTTATTTAATCTCTCTAATGATATATAATCACTTTCTAAATCTTTAAGTAAGTCAAAACAATTTCACGCTGCATCCCGCATACACTGCTGCTTACCCTGCTTAAGTGTTGTCTATAATAAATTTAAAAAAAAACTGCTCACGCTATATCCCGCACACAGCTGGGTAAGCAGAGGAAACTTAATGTTGACACACTCTGTTTCCCACTTTCTGCCGAATTCTGGCGGCATTGCGTGTTGAGTGGCAGAAATCAACGCCGCGCTTTGACTCGACACCAGAGTGAACAATTGGAAATATAAACGTAAACAAATATTTCACTTCCTCGAGTGGGGATCGAACCCACAGCCGTCGCGTTACAGTCACACCCTTGTGCCACTGCGCCACGATGGCCTCTAATAACTATTATGTATTATAATAAATTATACCTATTTATTCATACTCTTTAAAGTTCACGCTGTACTCCGCCTATAGCAGGGTAGATATATTATAGGGCACCTGTGACTGAGACACTCTGTTTCCCCAGCGGCATAGCGGAACTTCATATTTCATACATACATACATAGTAACATGCTCAAATAAAAATATTTTTTCAATTCTAATTTAGTAATGTGATTACCACGTTCAACTTTGCAAATGCTTTTGTTTTATAACATTTAGTAGTTTTTCTTGTACAATATAAATACATAACAACTAGATTCCAGATATACTTTTAACTATAACCCTCCATAACTGATTGCTTGGACGATTTCATTAGAACATGATATTAAAATACCAACATATTAAGACTTTAATGGCAAAAAATCCCATAAAACAGTTCCTGCCAACTATTTTTATGGAAACAGTTAATTTTAAATAGGCTAGAGGACATCTTGGCTGTACAATAATATGTACATATGTATGTATACATGTGTGCATGTATATATGTGTGTATGTGTGTATAACATCCTTAAATAGTTATGCAACATAACGTTTGGGAGCTTGCCAAAGTATAGACCGAGAGAGACCTTGCCAGACATAGTACGAGGGGCAGTGGCGAATTTACGTATATTTTAGTCCAAATCTCAAAAGTAGATTCGTTTAGCGATTAAAAGCTGATTTTAATACTAATTGTATGTTAAAATGTTGTTCATTTTTTATTTTATGTTGACTGTTTTACATTACGATGGTTGAAACACTTAAATGTTATGAGGTGTACTGTAATCATTATAAAAAAAACTTTAAAAAACTAAAACTTCAATTTACAAGTTTATTCTTTGTTTTATATATATTTAATTTATATTATATCTAAAATTAAACAATAGAAAAGAAATGTGCTAATAAAACTAATTAGATACGAATATAATATTTTTTGCATATGACAGATAGTTTTTGGGTTCAAACCCACACTTCAATATTTGCATAATTTTTATTTGACATGTTCCTTTGGGTGGGAAGTGAAGTAATTAGTTGTATGTTTATAAGTCTACTTCAAAAGCAAACCGCCTTGACCCGCACGAGAAATTGAATTCAAACTACGTCAAATTTATATTCTTAAAAGTCGGGTCGCCTTTTCTGTGTAATTTTGCGGTTCGGTTCAACAATCACGTTCATTCTCACAATTTATTACTGCGGCCAAGTTTCAGTTAAAAATACAACGCTTCAAGGACTGCATATTTATTGTTTCTGCTTCTCCTACTTGGCAATCAAGTCTATGTTTATAATGTGCGTTTATAATCTGTGACATTATTTATATATATATTTTTTTTCAACATTAATCCTCGAAACTGACGCGGCCAAGACGTAAAACTCTCAAAATGTAAGATTTAAGAGTGGAATATATTTTCTCTTGACATAGTGCACTGCTATTCAAATTTATTGTTTGTAGGCAGAGTAATGCGGCTAAAGGAAGGGTTACATACTCATGGGGGATGAGAAAACATGTTTAAATATTATTATTTACTTACGTTATAATACTTAATATCTTCTTTTTTGACGTTTTCGTAACCAAATCAATTGTTATCTGTTACACAGGGGAGCAGTGGCTGACTATGAATATGGTTGCGAGTTCGAATACCATTTGAGGTAAAGAATTGTGTTCGTTACCTCATTTTCGTGACAATACAAAGCGCGACATTGAGGTCTAGCACTCAATAAGCAGTGTCTTGGACTTTTGGAAGTGTCGAAAAAAGTCTTAACAATAAGTTTCCGATTACGCTGCGATATACAATTTGAAGCTGAAATTTATTCTTTAAAACTACAATAGAAAAATTGAGTGAGAATCTGAAACAAATTTCCCAATAATTATAAAGATTATAATAAATTAAAACAAAACTAAAGAAAAATATTTTTGATATGTTCTTTGATTTATGTTACAGATTACAAACTTGCTCAAAGGATGTTCGTGATTGAATAAAAATTTAAAAGGTATATATCTAAAACAAATAAAATGTTATTCTTAAAATTATAATTTTATAACTTATATAGTTAGAACATATTAAAAAAATCAGCTACACGCTATATCCCGCACATAGCAGTAGGCAGAGAGAACCTAATATTAGGACACTCCGTTCCCCACTCTCCGCCGAATTCTAGAGGCATTGCGTGTTGAAATACAAATTTAAATAAATATTTCTTCGAGTGGGAATCGAACCCACAACCAGTCAATTTTATAGTCATACTTTGCTATTTAATATTAAATATGTTTCATATATTTTTTACTCGTAGAAACGCTATATATAATAAGAAAGCATGATTTTGTATTAAAAATATAAGTATTCTCCCAAATAAATTTGCAACTAACAAGCATAATCAGTTTAATTTCACGACAGTAGCGTAAAGGCTTCGTGGAGCAGCGGCATAGTGTCTTATTATAATCGCGACAGTTGTTGGATCGATTCTTACTTAGAGCAGTAGCAAAACAAAGTGCGGCGTTGAGTTCTGCCACTCAACAATCTTCTACTCTGCTATATAGGATATGTAACATGAAGTTAAATAAACTCTAGTCAGTGTATGTATATTCGTAGCTTATCCCAAAAAAGCCATTATGTTGGATCCAGACACACACAACTACAGTAGACTTCACAATTGTAGGTGATATATCAAAATGATGCCTTTAGGAGACAATAAAATTTTAAAGTTAAAACTGGTCCAGCATTATTGTGGAATCGCTCGTATTAATGTGGACGTATAACGGCTCCTCGGCCATTTACGTCGGACCCGAATTAAAACTATAAATCAGTGATACGCATTTGGCTGTGGATGTGCGTGGAGAGAAACAACAAATGCAATTACAAATGTGCATTCTATTTAAACAAATGTTTATGTAGCGTTTAATTATACAATATTGAAAAAAGTGCAATGTTGTCAATAACGTAACGTATAGTGAGTGCAGCTTATTTTGTGATTAGCTTCCCGCTTTCTGCCCGCATAGGTAGGATAACTAGTGTTAAAACACTCCGTTTTCTAAGCCTCGCCCAATCTTTGAGACGCCACGTCTTCCTTGTCACAAGATTGAAGGAATCAATCACTGTGTCGCATTACCACGAAGACTGCTTTATCTGTTTTACAAAATATAAAATATATTAAACAACTTATGTAAATAAAATTAAATACATTTTAATTATATTTTTAACAGCTTCTATCAACTTAATTATCAATGAAAATTA